>CM029275.1:18658817-18718722 GCA_016920895.1 Vaccinium myrtillus | reverse complement strand
AGCTCAAATTCATACAATATTGTTAAAAATTAGCAATTTTATTTGACCAAAGTTTCTTATAATTTCAGAGGTATTGATTTTTGATGAATTCTCAACAGCTTATTTACTCTTGCAAATTTGAATTTTTTTTACTTGCTCTAAAACTTTTCGTGGAAATATCTTTTCTAAATATTTTGTTTTAAAATGGAGAATTTTTTTTGATATTCTCTCACGATTAACCATTCAAATGTTTATTAGAATATTGTAAATATGCGCTTATGGCTAATAAGTTTTTCAAGTGGAGATAGCTTATGAATTTTTGAAGCTTGAAGTTTCTAGCACATGAAGGAATTACTTGTCGATGATTAAGTATTGGTTGTTCGAAAAAGCCTCTGCAAACATACTATCTTTTTGGATTGGAGTCACATCATTCAAAGTTGAGAAGGAGCTTCAAACTCAGTGGAAAGTGATGCACATTGTGGACTATCAAGAACAAAGTTTCCCCTACATTTTTTTGATGACAAAGGGGGAGAAATATTTGTGAAAGCTAGAGGGGGAGAAAAAACTCAAGCAAAGGATGAACCAATTAAGGGGGAGTATCTTATTTCTTTTCTTTTAATTATATTTTTGAATTATATTTGAATAAAATCATTAATATTTTGTCATCATCAAAAAGGGGGAGATTGTTAGTCCAAAGGTTTCTATAGAACCTTAGTGATTTTGATGATAACAAAATATATTTTATTAAATTAGAAATATAATTGATATTGTGATTTTTGATACTCATTTGATTAATTGTTTATTTTGTAGAATTTGGTTGAGATACATAAGGAGAGATTCTACTCCACTAAATCATTATCTCCAATAGCCAAGTTATACATGAAGAAAGAAAAAGATTAAGGACAAATCTTTTCCTAATTTTTGAAAAGCAAAGATCATGGAAATAAGGATTCTTACTTTGGAAAGCAATTCAAATGGCTAAAGCTTGATAAATTGAAAATCAATCACTGCCTCTTTCAAGTATATTATTCCAACGGCTAGTGGAGCAAATGGATGTTGATTGCTTCAATCAAGGCAATTTGAGAATCAACGGATTTGGTTCAACGACTACTGCAGGAAAATCAATTGGTCATTGCTCTCATGTATTGTTTCAATCAAGCCAAAAATGGATTGGCTTATTTCCAAACTTGTGATTGGCTCCTAACGTCCATATGCATGGTGCAATATAAGGTGAAAGCATAATGAAGGAAAAAAAGAGAGAGCTCCAACGGGAAAAAATTACGCGTGCATTTTTATCCATCAACTCCAAACTTTATCTTGCATATTCTACACTAGTTTGAGTGTTCTATTTGAGATATCATTGTAAAAGGGATTGTACACCCTTGTGAGAATTTATCTTTTGTGAGTGATTTTTGTGTGAGAAAAAACCACTTGGTTAGGTGTTACTAGCACCGGAGTCAAAACTAGTTGGGTTAGGTGTGACTAGCACCGGAGTCAAAACTAGTTGGAGCGATTGGGGACATTGGTCATTGTAAAGGTTTCTCTAGCACCCGCGAAGCTAGAAAGTGTTACTATTGGAGATAGTGCAACAATTCCCGAGTAGGACACTTGGGGAGTGGACTAGGCCGTGAATTTGCGGACCGAACCACTATAAATCTCTGCGTTTTTTTTGAACGGCAAAGAAAGATTTTATTAATCACTGAAAACGGATTACAATGATTAAAGGGATCCAAGGGAAAAGGTATCACAACGCAAGAGAGGCATCCCAACTAGGTTGGCACCCCACTCCGCGACAATCATCTACCACCAAGGACCCGATGGGGAAATAACAAAGGTTAACCAGTAGTCAACCGAAAGCAAATACAATGTGGGATACATCAAAAAAAAGAAAAGGCATGAAGCTATATAGCAAAAGTCTACACAGGAACTCCAAAAATCTTCATCTGACAAAATCTATCAATGGAGCATCAATCAAATGGGGCAGCAGGAACTAATGGGGCAGCAGTAGCACCAAGCTCTGGCAAATATCTGAGAAGGAAAAGACCCTGGTGACCAACATGAATAAACCAAATAATTTGGCCATCAAACCTTATGGAGAAGAAACAATTGCAGCAGCAGCATCAAGAAAGGAGATCCAATTGCAACGTAGTAAGGAAGGAGATCCATTCAGAAGACTTCAGTAGAATAAAATCACCACGTAGTAGAACTTTCGGCAGCAGCGATAACATAGGTATAGTAGCAGTAGATACCAATACCAGCATCCAAACATTCCAACCACAGCAGTGTCAAAACCTCAGCAATAGACCAAAAAACTGAGCAGCGGAACAGCAGTAGCAGCTAAATGTCTATCCGAAGAGGAATGAACAACAGTAGCAGCTATATGTCTCAAGCAACAGGCATAAGACACAAGCTACAAGACATGAAACTCAAGCCACCAAGACAACACGACACAACCCACCGAGACAGAAAGACACAACCCAAGCCCAAAAAACAGGAAAAAACGGAACAAAAGAAGGCAACAAAAAAGATAGAAAACACCACCCCCAAAGAGACAAAACCTAACAAGACACAACCATGCAAGAGATGACCCACAAGATGACCCACAAGACCCAAAAACAAATATAAATCTCTGCGTTTGATTTCTCTCTTCCCTTACTCTTTATTTACTGTCATATAATTATTGTTTGCGTGCTTGAAAATATTTAATTTTATTGGGTGTTGCATGTAGTTATTTATTTCCGCATTATTTTTTTGAGATACACAATTCACTTTTTTTAGATACACATTCACCCCCCCTCCTCTTGTGTTGCTATCTGGGCCAACAACAACGAACAGTTCGGATGCAAAGGCGGCTCGGATGAAATCTAAACCGTCCATCCGAGTAACAGACGACCCGGATGGTGCACAACACCTGCTGTGCATGGGCTTCACAACAGCAACCCCATGTCCATAGTTTGAGCGACAAAAGCGGACAATAATCTACTTGATCCCTTAGTCTCTTTTTAATAGTTAAGTATTCCATTGCTGGGAGTGTGTGTGTTGAAAAGTTAATGGGTAAAAATTTGTACAATTATTATTTTGCCCTTTTGAAAATTTAATGGGTTTAATTAATGTGTAAAAGTAGAGGTAAAAACTGATATGAAAGGTGTAAAGTTGAGGTAAAAGTGATGTGTAAGGAATAATGATGACTTTTTTTTAATAAATTAATTTGCCAATCAACACACTTAAAAAGAGACATAGGGAGTACAAGGCATGAGCGGGTCATTACAAATTTATTGATATGAAACAAAGCAATACATCAAAAAAGTTTGGTTATCTTTCCCTAAGGCCCTGCTTGGATGGGGGATATGGAAGGGTGATAACATTTCACCCCCTCTTATCTTTGGGCCCCACCTCATGTCCATGGTTTGGGAAAACGAAAAACCAGGGGTATAAGATTTTACCCCCTCTAAAGTTATCCCTCTATGAGGGCTTAAGGGGGATAACTTTAGGGCCCTCTTGGCCTCCCCAATAGTTATCCGGCTGTAGAGGGGCAGTTTTTTGACAATTTCACCCTTTCTTATCCGCTTTACCCAAACTATTTTATCATCCACCCCCTCTTATCCCCAGTGGCGATTTCAGAAATTTTGAACAGGGTGCTCAAAAATTACCTTAACTCTACTAGCTCCATTAACAAGCCATATATACGCACAATTTTTTTTGTATATTAGTTGGAATAATGAGACAATAATACGAAAATACGTAAGATAAATGTCACAATTGCATGTTCTCGATAAATTCTATTTTTTAGGCTAAGAAAAATTAAACTAGCATACAAATAGTTTTTATTGTAGAAAATAATATTGTCTAGCAAATAGGTTAACACAATTTTTTTTTTGACGTATACTCTTATTTTTGAAGATATAGAGTTGATTGTTATTCAAAGAAAAGCTAAAGCACGATATCGATACCAATAGATACTTTTTGCTCTCTCTATTTTCCTTAATTTTTGTCATTAAGAGTATGTACTTCGTTTGAGCTCATATATTAGGTATTCAATTGTGAATTTCCTGGATTGATGGATATTCACAGTATAGGAATAAGTGTTCAAACAAACTCGAGATAAAATTATTACATGTAAATATATAATGTAAAAGAGTTTAGAATGTTTAATTGACTATCTATGTGGAGTTATGGAGCCTCTTATGGCTTTTAATTGGGTTCTTTACATTGAATTGGTTTGTGGGCTGATTTTTTGAGGCTATAGTTGTTCAATTTTTTTGGGTTAGATGTTCAAATATTTACGTGAGGGTGTTCAAATATTTTTAGCTTAGATGTTCAAAAAGGACAAAACTTAGATAAAGTACAAAAAGTTACATGTATTCTAAACAAACAAAAAAAAAATTGTTTATGGTGCTTAAGTGAATCCCCTTAATGCAATTTAGAGCCGCCTAAACCAAGTCATATTTTACTCCTCTTGTATCCAAACAATCTACTTTTTTAGCCCCTCCATAAACATCACGTCAATGTGGGACAATCCTTCAAAAATAATACTCCCTCTTATCTTTTACTCTTCTATAACTTATCACCTGAAATTAATCCTCCATCCAATCAGCCCCTAACGGAGATAATAACCAAAGATGAGTCTAGATTCCCAAATTTGATTCCCGGAACATGAAGTAATTATTAATAGGGAAAAATGCAAAATACCTTCTTGCGGTTAGGCCGAGTTGCAGATTATGAGCAATCTATATGTCTACATATGTAGAAAGTCAAGGAATATTTATTTTATTACAAATATCTTGGGACAAAAAAGTCATAATCATTTAACTAATGAAAATCAAGGAAAACACAAGGCAGACAATGTCTTTCATCCTATACCAGACTTACGCCTGACACACATTCTATCAAAAGTTTATATATATAATTAACATTCTAATAAAAAGATAAAGTGCTACCAAAAGACAAAAGACAACAAGTACCAAACGATCAGAAGGACTCCAAATAAGTTCGAAAGCACTAATAAACTCACAAAGCTACAAATCTGACAAGTGACCACGAGTTGCCCCACTAAAGACATCATCATGTAAGGTTGCCCCGCCAAAGACTTCATCATGGATTAGCCTAACAGCTCCATTGTCTTAACTTTTTCTGTACACACATGCTCTCTTCTTCATTTTTCCTCTAGATGACTCCATTCTCTCATTTCTAATCATTTTTTATTCCTATTTCTCATTGTATACTCTTTGAACATTTGACTCAACAACGAACCTCATTTACAATGCCAATTTGTCATTAAAGATGACTTTGCTATATTTTGTTATATTGTTAAGAACAACTTTAATTTGACTTACAAAAGAAACACCACTTGGCTATATATTCTGCAAAATTTGAACTGCAATAACCTAAATAGCTTATGGGTATTGGAGTTGTTCCAACATCTTAGAATTTTGAAATCAATCTTCTTACGGTCGTTTGTTGTGGGGATAGAATAAGGGGATATAATATTCGTTCGGATATATATAATATCGTGACCCACGTAACTCTGGTGTTTGAGAGGTGAATTATTCTATATGCATGTGGCAACATCTAAACTTTTTTGGAAAATTTAATAGACATACCTACTACCATGCTATGAAAAAAAAAAAAATGCAAAACGTGGACCCCCCATTTCCTCCAACTGTGGAGATCAAGTGTTGGACCTATCATTACAAAATGAAGTATTCTATACTGGGCTTTCCTGTCCATTCATCTGACTCACCACCTCTTCTTAGTTCTTAGACGTAATTAACATTGCCACATTTGGAGCTTGATGTGAACTCTCAGTGCCTAGAAAGAAAGAAATTGCACCTATATTTGTATTCATAATGAAATTTCCATGTGCTCTTATTTTTTCCCTTTAAATTTGTCGCCATGGTGTTTGTTGAAGCAGAATATGAAGGTGATGAAAACTACAGCTAGCCCACTGAATTTGGGCAGGCAATCTAAAAGCATTCTTGACGTATCATATTCAACAAACATATAACCAAGAGAGATTTTAAATGGTCCTACATACGAAGATGGAGCCAGAAATTTTGACATGTGGGGTCAAGATTAGAACAATAACCATTTTAGAAAACTACTATTTAGAATCTCCATTGTGGGGTCAAAATAATAAATAGTTGATGCTAAATATAACATTTCTTGTTCAAAAACAAAGAAAGTGGGGTCAGGTGATCCCACTTATCTCTTAATACGTAGCTCCACCTTTGCCTACATAAATGCCCAAGGGCATTTTAGCAATTTAGAAATTGCAAGGAGGTCAACTTTTAACTTCTTCTTTTTTGTCAGTAATTTTTTTTTTATTAATCTTAAAAGGACAAGGGCACACCGCAAAAAGCCACTTAAGACCTAGAAAGGAAGGCAAGACGCCAACTACAACAAAACGAGGACCTAACGAAATGCATTAAAAACAAACAACTACAGCCTCCAAACTTTTAAAACTGAGCACCTCCAAAACTCCAAACCCTACCATGAAACACCTCCAAACCTCTACACCCAATAATTTTTTTTTACTCCGGATAGAACCAACCCAAAGCAATGTTTTTTTTTTTGAACGGCGAAAAATTTATTAATCTTTGGAAACATATTACAAAGATTAAAGGGACCTAAGCACAAAGGCATCACAAAAATGCCACCTAGGACCCAAGAGGGAAATAACAAAGGAACCTACGGATGGCAAGACACCAGCCAAATTACAATAAAAACCCCACCAAAGCCTTCAATAGATTTGCAACCCAACTCAGAAATCACCTGATGAAGCACCGAAAGATAGAATGCAGCCCCCTACCAATCTCTTGAAAAAGCATCAGACCTTAAGAATCAGCAAGAACACAACCCCAAACACCAAACATATAAGATATGCCCAAGAAAACACTCCAAAAAGCCTCAACTTCAACCTTGAACAAAAAAACCACCCAACAACCCAGCAAATAAAACACAGCCAAGGAAAGCTTCAGCACGCCCAAAACAAAACACTGCCAATAGGAAACAATCAGAACTCGAGACTTACACACTCATCATACCTTTGAGCCTCCATTTCCGCAATCTTGCTGACCACTTCATCTTCAGGACCATCATAACCGATTCCAAACATTTTGTTGACAGTCCAGATTGTTCTAGCTTCATCCAAAAGGATTCTGTTTCTATTGATAATTCCCTCTGAAGAAATAGATGCATTTAAAGCAGCAGCAGCCACTGCAGACCTAAAAACCACACACTTGTTTTTGTTCCTTCCTCCCTTATGATTACGGTTATTCACTTTTGAGAACCCAAGAACTTTATCAATATTTTTCCTCCTCTTCTTCCCTTTAATACCTTTCACCGCAGCTTGAATTGGGCTATGGTTATCCTCAATGGGGTCACTGGATACAATGTGGTTGAGATCTAAATCCTCCAAAGAGTTTTCAGATTCTAAATCATCCTCCTCATTCAAAACTTTATCTCCTGAGTTATCAGTATTCTTAACCCCTTCTAGGCCCAATGCATTTGTGCATCCATCTACTTGAGTCTCTGGAATTACTGAGGCTGTCCCCTTTGAACTTATGTTTCCCTCTACAATTCCAATTTTCAAAATGTCTTGATTACCCACCTTACTCTTGTTCTGTGCCACGTTGCTACTTTTCGTTGATTCTTGAATTTGTTCTTCTATAAGCCTGCTGTCATCTCCGAAGTCCTTTAGATGGATTGCTGGAATAGTATCAGGGCAATCCATGCTGGAAAGGGCATCCCCAACATCATTGATGGCCACAAAATCAACATTTCTACTCTTCTCATCATTATATTTCTGATCCAAGTCGACATCTTTGTTGTCAACTGCCAATTCTAAATCAATGAGCGAGGTGCTTGATGCAAATATCCTAAAGGACTCTTCTTCTTCAACTCTGATGTTATAACTCATCCCATCCACTACAAGTTCCATGAACCCTTCCACCTTCTGTGTATGCTCAGTAGCAATGAGAACTCTCCCTTTCTCGTACGATTTACCGGATAATGTATTATCATCAACCTTCAAGAAATGACCCCATTTGCCTCCAATATCTTTGAATGTTTGCATAGACCATGCATTGAGAGGCATGCCAAAACATGACAACCAAACGAAGCGCTCATCCTTTGCCTGTTCACCATTCCAAGGTTTTATATCTTCGAGCCAATTAAACACCCATCTTTCCTTGAATGTAGCATTGCTGATCTCTTCATTTGGGAAAGTTACAATGACAAACCTCCCTCCCATAGCTCTGATTTGGACATCTCGAATTTGCTCCATTTTGAAAATATTCTCCAGATCATCTGCAGAGATCAATTTACGTATCTTGGCTATGGCGCTCCTATAAAGCCAACCACATCCCATTGATTGAACCGAGATGCTGCCGAAATTGTTCATGGTGCCATGTTTTACCCCTCCTTTAAGAGCCTGAGCATACGATTTACCGACCTCCACTCTGAGATCCATGTTTTTCTGTCTACTATCTTCTATCGGCTTGCTTGAATCCACAGTAACTAACCTCCTTTTATTTACTAAATCGAATCTGGCCTTCTTAACAAACAGAAAATAACCCTCCACTTCCAATCCATTTGCCCTAGAAATGGCTACAGCAGCTGATACTGAGCAATCAAAACGCACAAAACCAAACTTGCTTCCCCTCTTACTTTTCTTAGCAGGAATGAAAGAACCCTTAACTATACCATAGTTAGAAAAGAGAGTTTCCAGCCATGACAGATTCCTTGCAGGTGGAATGTTGTCTACAAAGAGTGTAAACAGATCCGATTCATTGCCCAATCTTTGATTACCTGCCCTTCTAACGTTACTGAAACTATCCCTTTCCATAAAATCCCAGATAAAGCAGAACCACCAAAACAAATCAATGCAATAAACTCATATCATATGCATCGAAAAAACCCAGAACCACCAAAACAGATCATAGCAGCAATAAAAAACTCAGAACCCCCAAACAGATCAATGCAGCTACATAAATTCCAGACAAGAACAACAAAATAACAGCCACACTCGCCTAAGATGAAAGTCGGACCCAGCCGCTATAGCAAAATCAAGGAAGATACCTATGAACCCCAGAGATTGATGAATACGACCAAACCGAGGAGTATGAGCAACCCGATCCGCAACGACAGCGAGCAGCAACGAATCCGAAGCGGGTACCGAAACGAGAACCCAGAAGAAAACACCAGCTGATAGATGATGGCGATGGCAGAGAACTAAAGGGATGAGAAGAAATTAGATCTAGGCAGCGAAGAGGTTTGAGGGACAACGGACAGAACTGAAAATGGCGAGGGGAGAGGGGACAACAGAGGATGGCGAACAATCAACGGGAAGGGGTGGAGAGAGGATGAAGAGAGGTAAGGGAGGGAGTTGGTCGGACGGCATAGGCCGCCGATGAAGGCGGCGCTTGGTTAGGTTACCCTAATCGCCTAATCGCCAGAGTTGCCTATAATCGAATCAGCACTGAATTGCAAACAGAAGTCTATTAATGAATCTCTGTAGTCTCTGTCATCATGTCTCCGTCAAACTTTACTTCAAACTATTGAATCAAAGGTCTAATATTGATTTAACTTTGAAGGACTCATTTGAAAATTTGAAAAAATATTGAACACAAAGAACGATGTTATGGTGACCACATTTCGGTACCACCTTTTGGATACCATGTGATGTATCACCATTGCATTAGTAGAATGTGATGCACTACATGACAAATAGAACACATTCTATCAATACACACTACAAGAAAAAACACAATTTCCGACTAAAATACCCGTAGTTGGTAAAAGTTACAAATCGACAACAAAATAATTTTTTTCTTGGTAAAATTTAAACCCATTGACGACTAAAGCGGTTTTAGTCGCCAAAAGCTCATTTTTTTGCCGACTACGATATTTTAGTCAGGACCATGTGGCGCATAACCAGAAATTCGGCGTGGGATGGTGCTAATTTTATTGTTGACTAAACATGTAGTCGGTAATGATTATTTTTGGCTGACTAAATAATGTTTAGTAGCAGAAGAGTAATTTTTTGCGCCAATCGAAAATTTTGGTGAAATTGTTGGCAAGCATTATTGTAATCCCCGACCAAGAATCTCGTCGCCAAAGGTGGACTATCTCATAAACGACACCGTTTGGAGCAACATACCTGATCTAAACCCATTATCCCCTTCTGCACATATACTTGTTTGTCTCTCCCTCTCTTTCTGATCTAAACCCATGAGAGAAAAATGGTGCTAGTATCCGAGACTTATATGCTTCAAAAATGAGAGCACCATCTGTTTAATTTGGTGTGCTAGTTTTGGTGTTAGTTTTTGGGCTAATTATGAGCTAACCTAATGCTAATGGCATTATTTTTGCTTCTACATTTGCTGCATTTTTTTCCTGTCCATGTCGTGCTGTGTCTGTATGCCAATGTCGTGTGACTCGTGTCCATAGCAGAACTAGCATTTTGGTTGCCATGTTTGGATTCCTAGAACCACATTGATAACTGAAATTCTAACTGCGTAAATTTGTTTGTATTAGCTATATGATTAGCCTGCTTTTTTCGTGTTTAGTTTTTCTGGAAGTATCAATCATAATTAATAATGGTGGTTTGTTCTTTTTGCACATGGAGTGTCCCTCGGTTCTACTTTTAATTATGGACTATGAAGAAGTTGGATTTTTGTTTTGGATTCTACCGTGCTTGGATTTTTGGTTTTCAAATTATTGCAGTTGAACTTTCCTATTATTTGGCGCATTAGGGGGTTTGTATACATTTGTTTGACGTTTACTTATTGAGATAGTGTTTGGATTTATTAAGTATTTGGATACAATTTTGTTAAGAATTTGGTGAATGTCCTTTATTAATGAAGTTATGAATGGATTGTTCTTGAATTTCATTGCTTAATTATAGTAGGTTGGTAAATCGTGTTTTTAATTGGTAGGTTTGATGAGTTTGTCTGATGTGAAAAAACTAAAACTAGTTGTTGCAAAGTTTACATTTGGCAACTAGAGTTTTGCATGAATATGTGAATTTACCGACCAAATATTTTGTTCCCATTTTCTAGCATTTACCAACTAAATCTCTTCTGTTGACGAAAACCTTAGGAGTTTCACCGACCAAATATTTTGACGGATTAAGTTGACATTTGTTGACTTAATTTATTTTGTTGTTGAAGACTTTAGAGATTCACCGACCAAATATTTTGTCGGAATTAGTTGAGTTTTGGCGATTACATGTTTTAGTCGGCAAATAATGGACAACAAATGTTGATATTTTCCAACCAGAGTTTTTTTAGTCAGAAATGTATTCGCCGACCTCAAATTGGCAACTAAAGGTTTTAGTCGGCAATTCCTTATGCTGACATATTTTATGATATACCCATAATGTGGTACCCAAATATAGTTACCAAAGTATCAGTGAAACATAAATGATTACAAATTGCAGTTTTCTAGAAACATTTTTTTCCCTTGTCTATATGATAGGAAACTTTCATTGATTAAAAAGAGCATAACAATACATCAAAGACAATAAATATCGTTTCGCAGAGGATCCAATAACCTATTAGGAGGTCTAGTTTTCGAAGTACAAATATCAGAACCTCGCGCGTAAACCCGAAGTTGCCAAAGTGTGTAACTATATTTGCTGATTTATGAATAAGAAGAAAATCACAAAACCTAACCGATCAACTTCTAGGCGTATATCTTCGATGACAATTTCCACTTTCGTAGGGCAAGACCTTTTGCTACCCAAATTGTGAATCAATTACTGCGAATTCCCTACTACCATAAGCGAAGCCAAACCCAACAACTTAGCAAATTGTAAAGCATTCCAGCACGCCATGGCATTAAACAGTTCACAGGGGAATTTTTCGAAAATAATTAGCATTTCGGTTTCAGAGATTATACATGTCCATATTTTTTTTAAGGAAAAAGCAAGAACTTCATATCATCCTAGAATAAAGAGTATAACAGTTTTGCAGGAGATATCCCAAAAGAGATGTGAGTTGATTAATTCCTCTCTCCGACAACTTTCATACCTGCAACTGTAAATGTCAATATCGAAATCTTGTAATTTTTATTTTTTTTGAACCAAGA
This sequence comes from Vaccinium myrtillus, assembly GCA_016920895.1. NCBI lineage: Eukaryota > Viridiplantae > Streptophyta > Magnoliopsida > Ericales > Ericaceae > Vaccinium > Vaccinium myrtillus. Next base: position 18,706,653 of record CM029275.1, on the reverse strand, counting down.
AACATAAGATATTCATTACTAAAATCAAACGATTACAAAGGCAACAACAGACAAAATATGAGGAGATCTCATATTTTGCTAAGTGGCCCCGATGACAAAGATAGGACAATCCAACAAGATCAAACACACACACAATCGCAAATACAAGCAAACACAACCCGACATAAAACACAAATAAGGACCAAGCAAAAGAACCCCATACATGAAGCGCAAACATGCCCTCAACACCACCTGCAAAGAAGAATAAGGCACACAAACACAGGTTAGTCAATGTAAAACACGGCGTTGAGGGCAACGGAAGGTGTGTGGGTCGCCATAGCTATCTTCAATGGCTCTCTCTCTTTTCCGCTTAATCCCAATGGGGGTGTTCAAAGCCTTGTTGTGAGAGCCACCAACTTTAACCCTGTCAACTTGCTTCCTTTTCCGATTGCCTGACTGTATTACTGAAATGGGGCCACGAACCTTTGGTCGATACCACCATAAAGCCAAAACTCTCTTAGATCGCAAGTTTCGAATACCTGCATTAGTGTCCTGAGAATCCTCCCCGGCCCAACTAGATGAGACCTCCTCAGAGCCAAAATGATGAGAATCAGACATTTAAACAGCGGACACACAACTAGCAAGCGAAGTTGAATCATTTTCCAACTAGAGGGGATTCTGAGCGGCTGCCCCACTATACCATCATCTTATCAACTATTTTCACAACAGGGGTATTCTCCTGGCCAGTGACGGGAGCATCGAAAGGATTAAGGTCTGTAGTGGAACGTGCTTGCACTTTAACCACAGCAACTGAGAGGCTCGGTTTATGAAAAAATTGCAAACTCTGACTAGACTTCGATTCCCGAAGCCAATCACAGCTAACAAGGAGAAAATCACGCCCCATAATAACCTTCTTCTTGCGGTGCCCATTCACTGGAGGACGAGGCCACTTCTCCTTACCATGTGAACCGATCCCCTTATCAGCCTCCTCAACCTTCACAGACGTGGCGGTGAATCCAGGATTGTCAAAAGCTGCACAACTAGTAACCCCCATAGCAATCTGTAGGCCCACAAGACAAATCAATGACACCATGGTCACTCCAGGAAAAACCCGCACAAGATGCATGCTTGACCGTTCGGGTGATAATAATTAACTAGAATTTCGTCCCAAGCGTAGGACTATCGACCGGTGCAGCACAATAAATCCGGAAGTACCGGAGTCGAACCACAGAGACGGTACACGGTGCTTAAATCAAACAATGTCGGCTTTACGTTTGTAACTGGCTCTCAGGTAGCCACCCCTTGCTCAGATGGTTTGATTAATTAACTAAATTAAACTGATTCAACTACTGGACTCTGAATTTAAACAGGAGAGCACAGCCGTGGGTACTACGGTGTCCGCAGCTAGACTAATTCACATTCACTCGGGCCACAATGTTTCAATTAATAGATTTAAAAATATGAAAAATAATTCCCAACAAATGCGCACCACTTGTCACCAATTTCAGCGCGCATTCGGAATTGGCAATGCCCGGGTTTGTTTGCTAGAAAAACTTCCGTATTCAAAAATTGCGCATTAATTAAAATGATTCGGCACCAAGGTGGGACATAGATTAGCCTAGCCACGGGACACCTATACCCCGCGGCCGCACTCAGAACGACTACTCACTCATGCTTGTGAAGATTGCAGAAAACGAATCGAAACTAAAACTAAACATGCTTTTGATAAATAAAATATGAAATCAATAAAAATCAATACCGAAATTGCAAAGGCAAAACTTGAACGTGAATATCAATCCGCAAAACAAACTGAACACTGGAATTCTGGAGATAGAACTTGAATGTGGAAGTTGAATGACAATCTCTAGATCTGTAGCCGAAACTTGAAGAACTAAAAACTAAGTAAAATTGTGGAACCCTAGAATGGGTTAAGACTTAAGTATTTATACTAATCTAGAAATCCTCCAGGAAAACAAACGAAAATTCGGAAATAATCTACACTGATAGTCCAAACGACGGCGTTCCACAGCCGTCCTAAGCGCTCGGTAGCGCTACCAGGAAAGTAGGGTAGCGCTACCGCTCTGCCATGGTCCGCGTTGACCGGCTGCTCCTTGGTTGACTGTTGACTTCTACACACGCCGGTAGCGCTACACCCTTTTAGGTGTAGCGCTCAAAAACTCTCTGTTCACTTTTGGGACCTTGTTGTGCCCACTTTGAGCGCTCCAAGGAATTGGGGTAGCGCTCCCGACGGTCTTCGATCACTTCCATGCATAATCCGCTCACCTCCAACTCCTGATCGACGTTCATGCCCTTCCCACGCATAAAAATCACAATCGAGCCCCTCAAATACCTGCAAATTCCTTCCAAGACCAAAAATACCACGTGCACATATTAATTGGAAAATAGAGCCCAAAAAGCACGTCTAACATGCTAAAATCCCCTACTTAGGCGCTCGTAAGCAAGCTTCCTACGCGCCTATCAATGCATTCATAGCCTCCTGATCCTCAAGGTCCATCGAATCTAAATCTTCATGCACTTCTTCCCAAGGGCCGTAATTCGGATAAAAGAGGTCCTTCAACTCAGCCGCTGCAGCCTTGGCCCTAGAAAACCGAGAACTCGAGCTCCACTCCCAGTCAGATTCATCATAATCATCATAACACAAATCCCGTATCCACTTCATCTCCATAGAGTAAGAGGATCTAGCCATTCTCTTAACTGCAAAACCCCTGGAAATTCCCTTCACCCGAAAACCCTTCCCCATAAGAGGAAAAAGAACACCGCACACACAGAAATACAGAACCACAGAAGTCACAAAATAACCGAAATATAGAGCTGACGAAAAGCTATAAAATCGGCTAGAAAACACCAATGGATTCTACCCGCAAAACAGACTAAACTAAAAGATCTACTAGAATACCCAAGAAACTCCAAACCAAATGAGTGGATAGTCCCCAACCAAAAAAGGTGTACTCGAAAAAAGAGCTAACCTCATAACTATGAAATAGAACCATAGATGCCCCTGAACGACATACACGTGCGCTGTCCGGCCACCAGAAAAGCCGCACGCGCGGCTGGAAGGAGTCGTCAGATCCACGCGCTGAGTATCTCTCGCTCTAGAAAGCTCGGTTACATTCTGTAAATTATTGGCATTGTAGTTTAATATTTTTGTGTAACCCTTCAATAGGCTTCAATTAGGATCATGAAACATTTGGTGCATTCAAATACATTGGATCGTTAACTTTCTACGACCTTTTCCTTTATTTTAGCCATAGTACTTTCAGTTTGCCTTCAACAAAAATCATCAAATTCTTCAATGAAAAATTCGCATTCTGTCACAGCAAGCAAGTCTTAGTGACAATTTTTCTGCATAAGAATTTCAGTTTTGTTGCATCGAGGAATGTAAAAGAAGGCTTTCTTGTTATCACAAAAAATCGACTTCTTTTGTAGCAACTAAAAATGTTGCGCAACAACAAACACTCGTTCATAAGTTTTACATTTTTAGTACCAACACCACCCCCCCTTCTTACATTTTGAAATTTTACTCCAGCTAACAAGGCTGACCTTTTTTTTTTATAAATTCCCCACCACCCCATAGAAATCTGCTTTGGATTTTCTCTAACTCATTAACAACACACGAAGGCATTTTAAATAAAGACATAAAGTAATAGGAAGATTGACAATCACAGACTTAATTAAGGCAATCCTAGCCCCAAAGGATATATGTCTTCTCTTCCACATGGCTAGCTGATCTTTTGGAAATTGTCAATCGCAGGCTTCAAGTAGATTTCTTCCTGGGATTAGCACCAAGAGGAAGACCTAAATATTTCATATGAAGAGAGTTTGGGATTTACAGCCCAAACAATCTGCAAAAGCCTTCAGTTCAAATTGGGAGAGGCCCACCTTACTCACAACACTTTTGTGGAAGTTAATCTTGAAACCTGATACCGCCTCAAAGCAGTACTAGAAACAGGACTTTAGCAATCGTTTTTATTGAACCGTTAGTAGATTAATGTACTCTAGTAACGGCTCAAAATCAGCAATTACTAAATACTCTCATCTAGTAACGGCTCAAAACCAACCGTTACTAAGTACCCTCCTCTTTAGGCCCTCATAATATGTATGCTAATAAAACTGTATTATAAGGACTAATTAAAAAATATCATCATAATTATAAGCAGCTATAAGACTCAAAATTTTACATGAAGTGTCTAATCAACAAACACAACGAAATCAACGTTCTAGATCGTCATGATTGTGCCGCGATTGCATGACTACTGTACATTCAGTTATTGCAAAAGAATTACTTTACCATCAATTGCGTCTCGATGAGAGGGCTTTCTAAATCCGATCGAGCCAAAAATTTACATAAAAGACTTAATCAGCAAGAACTATAAAATAAACAATCTTGATCATGGAAATTGATTTTGGCTAACCATTAATTTTGCGTAGTGTTAAAAGGTTTCAAAAGTATAATGCCACCACACAACAAAATATACCTACACAATTACACAAACAAGAATATAGATGGTGCGGATTCCTACACACGAGGGTTGGTGCAAGTGTATACGGGTTGAAATTGTAGCATTATTGAAAGGATTTTTGCAGTACGAGTGGCATGCATCACCAAATGGGTCTTGTCTTCACATGTGACATGTGCGGTGTGCCTAACTCAAGAAAACGATTTAATTGTTTGTCAATATGAAGTACAAATATATCACTTTGTGCGTGTAATATATAGACAAATTCTATGTGGGACTCCACCAGGCCACCACTACCGATCATGTCCCACATGAAAACATGACAGCCCAAAAGGACCACCTTTGATCAATCAGTAGCTAGGTAGGCTTAATTCGGTCATGCATTAGGGGGGAAAGTTACACCGGATTTTCCTTTTTTATCAGACCATAAGATGTTAATTAATGCACTAATTGAGTTAGATTACGGCAAGAATTATCAATACTAGGGGTTTTGGCTGTCGCGGCAGTGGCGGTAGATGGGTCCTAGTGGAGGAGGTTTGATCCGGCTAGGTCGTCGGTTGGCAACGGTGACCTTGTGGTCACCGCCGGAGTTGGGGTTGTGGCGGTGGCATGGCGTAATCTCTCTCGTATCGGTGACGGTGGTGGGCTACGGCAGTGGCATGACGTAGCTCCTCTCTCTTACCGATGGCGGCGCGATAAGGCCAAGTAGACGGAAATTTGTTTGCTTGAGGTGTTTGGCTGTTGTGACCGATCTTGAGTTGGGCAGTTTTTCTTTTTCTTTTTTTTTTTCTTTTTCAACCCTTGGTTGAATTTTCCTTCCCCTCCCCCGTCTCAATGTACCCTTTGTTAAGATTTCTTATATATTTAATAATACACAACCAGCTGAGGTTAAAGCTTTGGTTAGTTATACCCGAGTTCAAATGGCTTTATTGTGGAGTGAAAAGACGAGAGATTTGGAGTGGGGAGATATTGGTGGCCTTCTCCTTTGAATCAGAATCAGAATATCTCACCTGCTACTCCACCAGCCAAAACCCCCACCCCACCCCAGACCCCACCATTGATCTCATTTTAGTTATGGAAATCCTAATATCTTAATCGTATTCCTAATATTGGAATTTTAAATTTAGTGGTAGAACAAATAGGATTTGGAAAAGGAAAACCAATTAAGTACCACTATAAATATATTTGTTTTCCGATCAGATCGAGAACAACACCCATTCAATTTTGATCAAAATACCCATTTATTGTCCTAAAAATAAAATGCAACGTTGTTTTCAAACTCCTATCAAAATATAGTAGTATAGCCGTATAGGGTTTTAATTTTTGGTTTTTTGCTTTAAAAATAACGCATCTATAAAATAATTTTTTTTTGAATTTTTTTGCACCGTTTAAAAGTGAAATAGATCTATCAAACAAGGACCATATATGTGACAAATTATCATAATACATTATTTTTAGTTTGAAAATTGCACGAAGTTTCGTAGGGGCCAATATTATGGAACGGATGCTTCAATGAGTATTTCTTTATAATTTTTTATTTTATTTTTTTACCAAATTAAAGTGCTCATTGAGTAAAGGGAATTATATGTTTTTAATTTGTGCAAAACAAATTTAAAAACATTCTACGGAATACCATGCATGATATTTTTGTGATGAATGACTTGCGCTGCATCATATAAAAAAGTAGTGAAAATATCTAAAATACCAAAAATATCTCATTGAGAACTCATCTCAATGAAAATGTAGTTTGTTGAAAATAAGGTTGTACTCAATAGTTGTTGGATCATGCAACGTTGTTTGGAATACACACCACTATCAACATTACAGTAGTATAGCCGTATAGGGTTTTGTTTGGTTTTACTTGATTTTTTTTATTTTGTACATCAGAAAGCAAAAACAGAAACTAAGAATTTTGTTCATCAGAAAGCCAGAAAAAGTTCTGTTAAAAGTCATCCTCTCATATCCGCCTTGAGGAGTGAAATAGCATTGATAGGTGGACCAATATGTGACACCATCTTATTGTATAGGTCTGCTCCCACATTTGCGAGGAAGTCCGCCACCTTGTTTCCTTCCCGGAGAACATGCTTCAATGAGCTCCTCGTGGCCACTATGTGAGTTTCGATGGAGGCTTTTTGTCGAAAATGTGAGCCTTTCACGAGCAAACGCAAACGTGTGCATTCCTCTCCCCTCCCGAATGGTTAATTATCAAGTAAATAATAATCGTTCCTGCCGAATAATTTGTCACTATAAATAATTAAGAATACGACACACACACACACACACATATATATATATATGGCCACGTGGTACATAGAGGGTCCACTACTTCTAGAAATAAGCGTACATTAAAGAGAAAGTAAAGTCCCACGGCTATGCTACGGCGCGTGTGACACGTTTCAAACAACTCAGATTGGCGCATGGTGTCCACTTACTACTTACCCTTTTTTTTTATCAGAAACTTACTACTTACGGATCTTACATTTCCAATTGTTCGTCAAATTGAAAATAACTTTTTTCAAATGACTTTGAAAAAAATCAACTCAATCAGATAGCCGTAAGTACTTAATTTAATGTATCAATTTTTTTTTCTCAGAATTAAGTTTTGCAAAGTCACGCCAAAAAGATATTTGAAATCCGTAAATATATATTAATTAATATGTGTTGTAATTTTAACTTTTTTTTAAAATTTATATGCATATATACTATCCACCGCCTAGTTGGTTGTGATTAGCACATAATGACGTTCTAAATATAGACGTTTAGTTTCTACCGATTACTCTTTGTCTCGCAACCATCTTCTCAACCCACCGTTAGCCAGTAGCCGGTGTCACTATGGAGGCTGACTGGCTCGTTTGCCCTAGTACTCAGTGAAGGATGCTCGAACAAAGAGGCTGAATAAGGCAGTGGCTGGGTAAATGGAACTGGCCATACAGATCCCCATAATAGATCTCAAAGAGTTGCGAGAGGAATGTAAGGTAAGAAAAAGAGAGTTGCGCAAATACCATCAAAGAGCCCATCAATTATTTGCGCAAATTAATAAAATGCAGTTCAGACATGTTACAAGATCAGTTGATGCATATTGGATTGTTAATCATTAATTCATCTAAAAGCTTAAGCTGTTAGAGAGAGGGGTAAGTTTATTATTTATATCTTCAAAACGTCCCCTCACGTGTAGTCAGGCTTTCCTCCATAAGCATGCTAAACGCGTGCACATATTTAATTATCATGTAGGCACAGTAATGTTCGAACACAGGATTTATTGCCTAGTTCTGATATCATATTAGATTGTTATCCGTCAACTCATCTAAAGCTTAATTAAGCTGTTAAAGAGGGGTAAGTTTATTATTTATATCTTCAACAATGCACAAGCCACTGCCGTAGTTGGATTAGTGCATCTTTGACTCTTCTCCGGGGAAGACTCCTTTGTCCAATATTTCTTGTCCACTTTTATTATTCATAACACCTCAAAAAAAAATTATATTCTAATGTATAATATTACATTGTAGAGTGAAAAATATAAGTAATTAAAAAATGACACGAATACACGTAAATGGACAAGAAATTCGAGATGGAGAAAATATTTCATTCTCATATTCTCTTTATTTGTAGTTTTTGAATAAGCCTGAAACCCACAATATCATTGATTTCCTTGGGTTGTCAAGGTTTTGGTTCTTGTTGTTATCTATATTTGTTTTTTCTCTTTAAAATGAAAATCTGTTTTGACAAAGAGGTATGTTAATAATTTGCGAGTAGCAGTAGAAGGAGGGCAAAATGCAACACAAATTGATTTACTTTCAAAATTTGCTTATTACGCCTTATGAGACATGTCGTTCTCTCACAATACATCAACCGAATTTCAGTGGCTTAATTACTGCCAATTATTCAATGCTTTTCTTTTCGTATTTTACTGATTTTATTATTATTATTTTAGTGCAGAAATTGATTTGAGTCTCTATAGGCCTACCTTCTCCGATGCCTTTCGGCTTTAATTTGGGCGCATAGCTCTGCAATAAAACGTCCCTTAGCTCCTCGGTTCTTGGAGGTTTAGGGGGGTCACTGTTTCAGTGATGTTCTGAGAGCAGCCACTTTGTTCATATATTACCAAAGGTTAGGTCTGTTTCCGATCATCTCCGCCCATACCCCTAATGATTGGGGATTAGATGGGTTTTGTTTTTGTTGTTGTACTGATCATTTTTTCATCTTCGTGATAAAAATAAATTTTTTTTTTTTGCCGTTCACCTGCACGGGAAAAAAAAAAAAAACATTTTGTTTCTTCTTATTTTTGCCACGGTGCCAATTTTTTTACCCTTCATCATTCTTTCCTCCTATCAATTTCCATTAATTGCCCCCTTCCTCTAAGTCTTTTCATTTCATCCCAACCCTGCTTGAAACCTAAAGAAAGTGAAGAAGATTACAAGAAATTATTTAGTAGTATTCAGGAAGAATAATTAACCTTTTTTTTAATAACAAAAAAATTTATTAATCTTTGAAAACAAATTACAAAGATTAAAGGAATCCAAAGCTCGAGGCATCATGACGGAGGTGGAGAAATCTTCCGAGAAGGAAACCACAGCCTTTTTTATAACCTTTTTTTATACTTTCATTCTAAATTAATTACTTTTCCTCTTAAATAATGTGCTAAATTTATGTTTTGTTGTTGTTTTTTTTTTTTGTGAGGACATGGAAGAAGTGTTAATTGTTACTATTGTTATGAGTGATTCTTGACCCTGGATCTTATGCATAAGGGTTGTGCCTACCCACTTGGCTCGATAAATCTATGGATACCTAGTCATTCATAGATTGGCCTGCATGGCCCACTTTCAAATCCCAGACAATTGATTTGGATCGTTCATTAATTTTAAAATATTTTTTTGAGTTGGCTTTTGTGAAAAATCAACTTAATCAGATAAGTGTTTGATCCAATGTATCAATTTTTCATTCAGAATTCAGAATCATATACTCTTCTTAATGAAAATTCGGTACATTGGTTCAAATGTAAGAACTTTCGCAAGGTAGCCCATGGATAAAATGACTTTATAATTTAATTATCACTCAATATAGTGTCGTGTAGGCCAAGTGGGAGAATGTAAGAAATTACATAATGTGGTCTACATGTCATTTTCTATTTATTAATCAAATTTGTGAGTGATAAATAAATTGTCCAGTTATTGGGTGTCTAATTGTGAAAGGATATATCCTATGTGAAAGGGCATACTTTTATCAAGAGTCATATCCCATTATGAATAGATACATGATAAAGAGACACCCATTGAGAATGACACCACTTGGAGATAACTTTTCCTTGATGGTAGGAATATGTTGCCTATAAATACTAGATCTAGAGGGTCCCTGACCTAACCCAAAAATAAGATCATGCTTGTATTCCATCAATGGGGTTCATTACTTAGGTCATAGCTTAGAAGATCCCTCTGCTTTGTTCTATCACTTGAACAGTAATGGCTGAAGGTACGATTTCAGGTTTCCGCTGCGCTCACAGGTATTATCAATTTCTTTCAACACTTTTAGTTATCTGATTAAGCTAAATTTTTCCAAGGCTACGCGAATTAATTTTAAAATTAATTAATGATCCAGATCAATTGTATGGGACCCCAAAATGAGCTCTATGAGCCCATATGTGTACCATCTGTGCAGAGATCCTGTGTACCCAGAGATCATTTGTCTTTCTTTTTGGGAAAGGACGCAACATTTACAAGCTTTGGACTATTATCATCCGCTGCATAAATCACAATCCAAAAGCAAACAAAGCCAAAGACAGAGTCGCGATCACAGAGTGGCCTGGAAGCAGTACTCCAACATGCACCACCACCACCACCACCACCAACGATCACTGCAGCTTGCTGACATTCGTAAAACACTTGGGTGATGGCAGCTAGTTCATGTGGTGGGGCTTATGACAATTACCAGGCGTGATCCGTCTACAGGGCCACTCATTCACAGCTGGCCAGCCTTTCATGAAAACTGGTTGTTTTGATAGATAAAGTCTTTTTTTATAGATAAAATCAGGTGTTCGGATCAACTTATTCGCACTTCAACTACTTTTGGGCGTCGACTAATTCTGAGGGACCAAAATCACCGCTCACTTCCGGAGAAATTAAAGTGTCAGAGTTCTACTATTTATTTACTGCCTCAAAAGAGTTGATAGCATCTGGGATGTTTTGAATTAATTGACTTATTTAAGATCCTCGAATGGAGCAAAACCAGAGGCCTAGAGCTATATAAGGGTTGGGGTTGGTCTTTCAATTTCCTATTTGAAGTATATTTTGCATATTTTTTTTATAGATATTTTAAAATGAATTATAAAAATTCGACAATAATTCAAATGTAAGATCAATTTTCATTTTTAGAACACTAAATTGTTGTGAATTATACCATGCGATAATGATATTTTGTTCGTCAAATGATATGACAATAACAATACTCAAGATTAATTTCTCAATTTATCAAACCCGTCCAAAATTGAATGACTGGATTTAGCCATGGAAAAGTCAATAAATCATTGAAACCAAAATATCTTTCATCATTCGGCCCTCTCCGACTTCGATTCCTGGCTCCGCCAGTAAGCAAAACCTTTACTAATTAAAACAACCCCTATAGGTTCAACAAAACACTGCCTTGTGACGCGTGCTACTCGAATAATTAACACACTCAAATAAAATGTTGGGCTCTCATGTAATATCTCAATACTCTATCTAACGATTCCAATTGTGCGCAAAAAAAAAAAAAAAAAACAGCCCAATCATATTGATTGACCTGGTTAACTTGAGTAAACGAATAAAGAACAAACCATTTTATTAATTCCTAACTTTTGCATGCACAAAATCCAACACATAAAACTTCATAATATTTAGAGTAATCAGGATCCTTTCCTTGATAAACTAAAATGAACAACCATTTTACTAATTTAGTAGTAATTGGCTTTGCCTGAAGGCACGATGCCACATGCCTTGAGCACAACTAAAATGAACTATCCTCCCACTATTGACCATCCCTCAAATTAGCACTACTCCTCCAAGAAGTCGTTTTTCTAAATAAGCTTCAAAGATTGTCCATTAAGTCGAATTCAATAGAGAATTACTGAAAAATAAAACCATTTACAACAACCAATAAAACCATAGCTATCTATTGGATAAGCACATTTAAAATTTTACTCTTGGACTAAATAATACTCCCTCCGTCCCTATTTAAGTAATGATGTTACTATTCCAGCTGGATTCGAAAGTTGTTTATAATTTTCAATCTATATTACATAAAATATGCAATATGGATCTTGTTTTATAGAAATCAATGAGTTCTAAAATACAATTTTTTCAAAAGTACATAATATATTATAGATTGAAAGTTATAGACAATTTAAAAATAAAGTCAAAAAGTGAAAGTGGTCACTTAAAAAGGGACGGAGGGAGTATTAATAATAAACTACAAAATAAGAATGTGTGATCAAGCTGAATTTTAAATCAAAATCTATTTCATTACCTTGACAACCACCAATTGCTCGGATTCCAATTGCTCGATGCGGCCATGGTGGATGAAGTGACGGTAATCGTCTTTGAAATCAGTGAGGGAGAGATGTTTTTGTAGAGAGAGAGAAAGAGAATACGTTCAAAATTTGAAAGGAAACTCAATGAAATCGTGGGAATCCCAGAAAGAGAGAGGAGATTGCATGATTGGTGGGATTCCTTACCCATCAATGAGTCTTTTTTAGTCGCTAGATGTGGGTCTTAAATGAATTCACCCGAAACATAGTGGCCTAGATTTATGCTCATCCAAAATCTTTCCAGACAGTTAGATATTGGACTAGAGGGTTGAGATAAATACATGTGTGTATGTCGATAGAATAACTTAGCTCAGTTTTTAATCTTATACATTTATCTATAAATCTCAACCCTCTAGTCCAATCTTATCATGAGTTGTGTGACTGATATTGAATCTTCTATTCTATGGAATGGGGAATCCCTTCCCCCTTTTAAACTTGAGAGGGGTTTGCGTCAAGGTGATCCTCTCTCACCTTACCTTTTTGTTATTTGCATGGAAAGACTCTCTGCTAGAATTAACCAGAGAGTATCCCTTAATCAATGGAAAGGTATTAAAGCTTCTCCTGAGGGACCTTGTCTATCTCATTTGTTTTTTGCTGATGATATCATGTTATTTGGCGTTGCTACTATGGATCAATGTAATGTTATGAAGGAGACATTAAATATATTCTGTGACGAGTCTGGACAACTGATCAGTGCTCACAATTCTAAACTCTTTGTCTCCCCTAACATTAATAGTAGAACTGCCAAAAACTTGAGCACTGGGTGTGGGTGTGGGTTTGGTCTCACTAAGAATCTGGGTATGTATTTGGGTGTCCCTCTCATTCACTCTAAGGTTTCTAAGACTGACTACCAATACATCATTGCGAGACTTTACAAGAAATTAGCTGGTTGGAAGTCAGACTCTCTGAACCTTATGGGTAGAGCCACATTAGTCCAATATGTCACCTCCACTATCCCCTACTATACTATGCAAAACACCATGCTTCCTACTGCTGTGACTAATCAAATTGATAGAATTAATAGGAATTTTTTGTGGGGTGATAAGGCTGACAAGAAAAAAGTGCATCTGGTCAACTGGAATATTGTTTGCAAGCCCAAGAAGTTAGGTGGTTTGAGTATTCGCAAGGCTAGCACCTCCAACCTAGCTTTACTGTCTAAGCTGGGATGGCATATATCCACTGGAATGATTCCCTTGTCACCCAAACTGTGGACATGGCTGAGGCTAATAAAATTACCAGTATTCTTATTCCTAAGTATGCTGAATTTGACGATACTCCTCACTGGGTGTTGATTCAAAATGGTAATTTCTCTGTCAAATCCTCTTATGACTTCCTGACTGATTATAGTAATTCTGATATGAACTGGAAGTGGATCTGGAAACTTAAATTTCCTACTAAGTTGAAAGGTTTCTTATGGACTTGTATGCAGGGTAAATTGCTTACCAATAAGCAGAGGTGTATTAGGGGTTTATCCAATGTTGATACCTGCCCTAGATGTGATAATGCTAGTGAGGATATCCTTCATCTTTTTTTTAACTGCCCTACCAGTGCTAATGTTTGGTCTAGATTCTCTAATGTTCAGGTCCCCATCACGGCTGATTTGGAAGAATGGAGAGTGTGGTTGCAAGCTAATATCAATCAGACTAAAATTGCTTCAGGGGGTTTTCCTAACTCTGTTTTAATTATTGTTACTCTTTGGAAAATCTGGATTGCAAGAAACAAGAAAGTCTTTGATGATATTGACCTTGATCCTAACATTATTTATAGACAATGCCTTGTGTTCCAATCTGAAATTGTTAGTGCATATAGTGATAGATTCAAAATTGCTACTCGTCAAGCTAAACTTGTTGCTTGGAAATTTCCAGGTATGGGGAAACTCAAACTCAACACTGATGGGAGCAGTCATGGTAATCCAGGCCCTACTGGATTCGGTGGAGTATTTAGAGAGGAAAGAGGTCATTGGGTGCTAGGATTCTATGGGAGACTCCCAGATTGCACAAGCTTGGAAGCTGAACTCTGGGGCATTTTTAGAGGACTGGAATTGGTGCAAAGTCAAGACATGGGGACTCTTGAGGTGGAGTCAGATTCTGCTACAACAATTGCGCTTATCGAAGGGGAAACACTTGCTCACTCCCCCATAAGACCCTCATACAAGAATGCAAGGTGATGATTGCTGCCACAGGCTGCTCCTTGAGCCATACATATTGTGAAGGAAAAAAAGTTGCGGACAAACTTGGAAACATTGGAGTGGAGCAGGAGGACAAATGGGTGTCTCACATTGTCCCTCCGGTGGATATCATTCCCCTCCTCGAAGCAGATATGAGGGGGGTGGCGTATATGAGATTTTAGTTTTAGTTTGATTTTTGATGCTTTCTCTATGTACCAAAAAAAAAATATACAGTGTATAAATACATAGTGAATAATACTAACCGACAATATTACTCTGTAGGTTCAGCCAAACACTGCCTTGTATGTAGGTCATCTCATTTATTCTATGAGTGATGGTGACATTATGATCAGATGGGTGCTCGCATGAAGACTGAACAGAGCTGCTCGATTTGGTTCGCAATTGGGTCAATTAAAACAAGCAAAAATTGTACTCCCTATGCAAATGCTCTAAGGTGCTGGAAACTAAACAGTAGGTAATGAATTCCATTTTAAAATGTTTTTAGTAAGAATTTTTTGTGACTAAACACTCATTTTTCTAAGCAACGGGATTAAAAATTCATCTGGACAAAAGGGATCAGGGAAGTACAAAATATAGGTCAAATAGAATAAAACATCAAAAAAACAAACACCGCAAATCCCTCTTTTTTAAAGTACTACATTGTCTTTTGTATTTTTAAAGCTTTTGGGTCATAATTTTTTAACTTCGTGGACATTTCTCTATGAACTTTTACTAAAACAAATTGATGTTGAAAAAATATTTTGAAATAATATTTTATTTAAAGTGTGAATGAAAATTGATTTAATTTGGAGTTGCATCTTTTCATTGGCACCTGCTCGCTGTAGACGGACGCGTCCTTTATCTGTCATTGTCTATTTTTGGAGTATTTTTTTTAGTGAGTTTTCTTTAAAGATATGATCATAATTTTTTACTTTTTAATTAAATTGCGACGGAGATCCAAATGAAAAAAGTCTATCTCGTCTAGCTGCAAGATGAAGGATTTTGCTGTCCATGAGAAAAGGAAGGAAGGATTCCTCCTGCAGCTATAGGAGTAGGAATGCCCTTCCTTCACGGCTTCATTACCTCCAACTTGTTACAATTTCTATTTATCTTCTCCAGAATTTTTGGGTTTTAACAAGTCGGGTTACGATTGGGGCTTTAGAAAGCAAGTTTCATTCATACTGTGCCCGTCCCCATCCGCAGTTACAAGTAGTTTGACCGCTCAACAAGCAACCCTACTTTGGAAAGTAGGATTTGAAAATCAGCAATCAAACCTATTTTCAGACAAAGAAGATAAAAAACCAAAACTATAGTGGCTAGGAATAGAAAAGGAATGGACCATCGTTGCACAATCTGGGAACATAACAGGTGAAAGATAAGGTTGGATTATTCTTCATTCGCTCCGTTCGCGGAACGATATACCGGAAAAAATATGGCTGCAGTAATACTGAGATTCCTTTTATCGTGACATCTTTATAAATTCTTTTTGTCGAGACAAATTAATAATCCAAAAAAATTAACGCAAGTGTAACTAAGGTGTGAAGACAATTTTTTTTTTCTTGACTCTCTCAGCTAGTAAAAAGATAAAGTCTTTCGAGCCGTTGAAAATTTGTGTGGCCATTAATTTCAGAGTCTCAAAATTAGCCGAGTTGTGAATAAACTGTTCTGAACACCCGATTATAAAATAAACGGCTTATTTTTAAGTTTGGTCCCCAATCTATTTCCGAATTGTCAATTTAGTCCCCAATATGCAAAACGCGTCTATTGAGTCCCCAAACTTATTAATCCACGTATAATTAGTCCCCACCCCACACGCCGTTTGGTTTCACCGTCAAAATGGAGGGTTGGCACGTAAATATCTCATTTTAGCCTCACTCCTCACACTTTACGGTCTCTCTCTCTCCACTCCACCATCCACACTCTCTCTCTCTCTCTCTCTCTCTCTTCATCACCATGTGAACCCGAAAACCGTGGTCCCCATCGTCTCTCTCTCTCACTGTGTGATCTCGAAACCCTAAGAAGAAGATTCGTGGTACAAGATTCAGTGCTGGAGTGAAACCCTAGGAATCGGTAAGTGAAAACTTTGTCGATTTTGTGGAAGTTTTACATAAAATATGTATGTCTTGCTTTCTAGGGCCCATGGTGTTTATCTACTTGAAAAAAGTCTTCCATTGATGATTATTTTTTTGGTTTTTTCGGGATGTGTCATTGCAGGCCCCATGTCTTCTATGATCACGTTAAAAATTCACCATGGTGGGGTACTCACCAATGGGCCAAACAGAGTGTATGTTGGGGGTAAAATAGAAATTATTGATGGTATTGACAGTGACTGCATGTCTCTACTCGATTTGGAAGAGATATCTCAGTTTCACTTAGGGTATGCACCACCAGTTGTTATCCATTTTAGGGTTCCTGGGCAAAATTTAGATGTTGGGCTAGTTCAAATCAGAGGTGATGCAGAGGTTATTAGTCTGATTACGTCACTGCCTTCTAGTAGAACAAGTGAATTGTATTTGGAGCACGTTGGTGGGGTAAAATTTGTGGACAGCCAAATAGGATCATCTACTGATGTATTTGTTGTTGAAGATATATTGGTAGACCCCAATGTCATTTGTGATGAAGGTGATGTAAGACAACACATTGAGGAAATTGAGGAATCAAACTCAGATGGGTCTACTCAAGATGAGCAGTACAGTGATGGGTCATATGCTATGTCTGATAATGATGCCCTATATGAGACATATGTGGATGATGAGGTAGAAACAATGGGATTAGGTGACAGTGGCCAGAAAAACAGAGTTCCAGAGGAGAATGAAGGGGGTGAAAACATTGTTCTTAGTGATGAAGAATGTGACACAGAAAATGAAAGTCCTTACAATTCCTTTGATTCTGAGAATGACAATGTCAATGCCAAGCCAAAGAATTACCATTTCAAGAAATTTAGACGTGATCGTGACATGGAAGACCATAATTTTCAATTGGGCATGAAATTCTCTAGTACTAAAGATTTCAAGGATGCTATCAGGCAACATGCTATCAAGCATCAAAGGAATGTAAAGTTGGTGAAGAATGATAAATTGAGAGTGAGGGCAAAATGTCAAAAAGGTTGTCCATGGGAAGTTTATGCAAGGAAGATGTTGGCTGAGGAGTCCTACCAAGTTAGAACATACAGAGCCATTCACAAATGTCGTCTAAGCTATACCAACAGGAACATCAACGCTGGAATCATAGCCAAGAGGTACATGGAAGATCTTAGGATTAACCCTTCAATGCCCATCACTGCATTCAAAGAAAGGGTTAGGAAGGAGATGAAATGTGATGTATCAAAGTCCCAATTGTATAGAGCAAAGAGGAAAGCAGCAATGCTAATTTATGGGAATGACATTGAACAATATGGTAAGTTGTGGGACTACCTTTTGTGAAGAACTCGGAGATCAAACCCGGGGTCTACCGTAGTAATGGATGCCCCATTAGATGAAGAGAGTGGACAACCAAGATTTAATAGGTTGTTCCCAAGCATGTAGAAAAGAGTGGATTCATTCATGGGTGTAGAAAAAGTTGGGGTTGATGGATGCCCCCATTAGATCGCCAGGACCATACTTAGGCCAACTTCTTAGAAACCATAAAAACAGGGGTGGATGCAAATAATGCCATGTACCCAATAGCATATGTTTGTAGTTTAGACAGAGAACAAGGAGACATGGATGTGGTTTTTTGAACTTCGAGGATGGATTTTGCCATTACACCCACTAATGAAGTGGAGTACACATTTATCAATGATAGGCAGAAGGTATGCATTTCCAGTACCTTAAATTGACAATTTTGTTACCTACTATTGCTCTTGCTAACAAAGTGTGAACTTTGTCGTGGCTTACTTCCACTTTGGTGAAACATTTCCAAGTGCAAAGCATGACATTCTTCTGCAAACACTTCTTTGGCTAACTTCATGAAGAAATTCGAGGGTTGGCCCTTGAGGAAAAAATTACGGAAGTGTGCCAAGTCAACTTATGTTGCTAGCCTTCAGCATGCAATGACTGAGATGAATGAAGCGGATACTGATGCATGCAAGTGGTTGGGAAAAGAACCTCCAAGGTACTGGTCTAGATCTCACTTTAAGGAACTTGTAAAATGTGATATGGTCTGTAACAACATGTGTGAAGCTTTTAACAAGGCAATACTTGAGGCAAGAGAAAAGTCAATAATTGAGATGCTAGAATGGATTAGGTCATACCTTGTTAATAGGAGGGTTCTTAGAAGAGAATGGATTAGAAAGCTAGAAGACCCTTTGTTGTCTAACATATACTGGAAGTTAGAGATGTTGGTGAATAACTCCTATGAATGTATTGTTGACTGGTGTGGTGAGTTAAATTTTCAAGTGAGGTGTCCTTACGGGCAATACACAGTAGACTTGGCATGCCACACTTGTTCTTGTAGGAAGTGGGATATGACTGGGATGCCTTGCACACATGCTATTGCAGCCATTCAAAAGAGCAAACAGGAACCAGAGTCTTTCATTCATCAATGTTACTCTAAGGAGGCATATGCAAAGGCATACCACCCATTGATCATGCCCATCAATGGTCATGACATGTGGCATAAAACAGGGTTTACCCCTGTTTTACCTCCTTTGGAGAAGAGGAAACATGGCAGGCCAAAAAAACAAAGAAGAAGGGACGTAACTGAGTACATTAACAACAAAGATCCAACAAAGTTTAGGAAGCTTGGCCAGAACTCAGTTTATTGTAGGAAATGTGGGCAACATGGTCATAACAGGAGGACATGCATTCATGGGGGGATGATTCAGATGATAGGGTTGCTGAAGTTACTAAAGAAATTAGCAGGGGTAGGGGATCAAGTAGGGGAATGGCCAGGGGCAGGGGTTTAAGTAGGGGAATGGGCAGGGCCAGGGGTTCAAGTAGGGGACTGGGCAGGGGCAGGGGTGGACTCAGTGGAGTGGAAAGTGGTACAACCAGTGGGCTTTAACAACAAAGCAAAGGGGTGCAAGCACGGGAGTGGGAAAGGGTAGAGGCATGGGGGGATTGGCTGGGGGTAGAAACAATGGAATGGGCATGATTAGGTCAACCCAATCTGAGGTTCAAACAACAAGCAGAGGAGTGGGTAGGGCCACAATCAGAGGTCACCATGCTATGTAACCAAGGACCACCTCAAGCCAACCTGAGTTTCAAGCTGTAAGGGTTAACATAAGGGGAGGAGGCATTGGTGGCAAGATTCAATCTAGAACTCATGAGGTAACATTCTCATATATTGCTCTGTTTGTTGCATTTGAATCATTAGGTAACACATACCATATGCAATGCAGGTTAATGTGCCATCAAACTATGACCAAGCTACCCAGTCTTCGCAAGTTGGAGGTGCCACAACAACAGATAAGTCCACAGAGAGGCAATTCTATAAGGGGCAAAAATTTGGAAATCTGTCTGCTCTTTAGTATGATGACTGTTATTAGTTATTGGATATTTGGAAACTTTATTAGTTACTATTATTAGTATTGCTGACTTTGAAGACACTAGTAATTTGTTGGCATGTTATTTGGACAATGTTGGGCCAGTCCTTTGTTGGACACTGTTGGCCATTATTTTGGTTATAGGCTTGTGTAATGCTCTGTTTTGGGTAAATTTAAGGCCATAGTTAAATGGGAAGTTTAGTATTAATGTTTATTGTTTGTTGTTTGATGACTGCCCATGCAAATAAACACACTGTTTCCAGTTCCAAAGTCTTCATTTCCTTTCAAAAGGTCACACATACATAGAGGCCATACACAACCTGTTAAACCTACCACATACTACATAACACCTTGCATACTACATAAAAAGAACCCAGGTGACCATTACCAGAGTCTTGAACCTCCTCTCCATTTTTCAGATCATACACCAAATCCCAACCACTGCACAGAGAACCCAGGTGACCATTAGCAGAGTCTTGAACCTCCTCTCCATTTTTTTGGCCCTTTTTGCTTCATCTTCAACCCTACGTATTGGTCTCAACAACCCAGGGATCACCATCTTTGATCTCTCACACATAGGTGGGTCAAACCAAACAAAAAACCCACAACCATGAGCTTCCTGCGTTGGCTGAGAGAATATACAAAATTGGTGTGAAGTTTGAAACTGGAAACTTTGGAACTGGAAAAAATGTGTTCAAATATGGGTTAGACCATTACCTGCCATTTGTGGCACCCTATGAACCTCCTTCCTGGGTTTGAATCAGTCCATGATGTTCTCAACACACCCAGGTGGTTGCAGTAGCACAAGGTTTGTCCGAGAATGCCACTGGTCGCAGAGGATGCACTCATCTTTCTTCTCTTTCTTGGATGCTTTTTGCTGCTCTGTTTTTTTGTAACTCTGTGGTATGGCATGCATGTATATATAGGTGGAGGCAGTTCTTTTGGGCGGGAGGATTTCCCTCCAAAAGTCTAAGACCAAGGGGGTAAAACACGTGGAAAGGGTGGGGAAAATGAGGTTGTATGTGTGCTTTTACGCGAATGCCCCTCGTTTTGAGGGTGAAACCAAACGGAGTGTGGGATGGGGACCATTTAAACGTCGATTAATAAGTTTGGGGATGCAATAGACGCGTTTTGTATATTGGGGACTAAATTGACAATTCGGAAATAGATTGGGGACCAAACTTAAAAAAAAGCCTAAAATAAACAAAAAGAAGAAATCAATGGCTCCTGGTTTCCAACTTTTGAGCTCATCCATTGAAAATGCTTAGTATTAATTATTTGACGTGTTACCTATTTATTATTCCTTGCATTAACTAAAGCCCACCTGATCGTTATGATTAAACGCATTATAATCTTCAACAAAAGATTCTACGCTTATCCCACGATCACTAATTAAAGTTTTGTGTCAACTTCATGACCACCAAAACTTTTCAAACAACAAATAAATGTTACGACCTCGGAATTTTATGCTATTTAGGAGGTGTTAGTCGAACCAGCGAACTTAGTTAATTCACGTCATGCTATCACTAAACCAACCATTCGTTTTTTTTGTTTTTTTATTTTATTGCTATTGAAAACGGGGCAGAGAAAGGGTGTGTCAACTTCACGACCACCAAAAACATTTTGTTTTTTTATGACCGAATGTCCGGGCCAGCTTTATGCACACCTCGATTAAGGTTCAAATATGGGTACCCGACATGGATGGGCGGGCTGGCATTAACAATTTGGTTATCTGATTATTCGACCACCAAAACTTTTCAAACAACAAAGACATGTTACAACCTCGAAATTTCTGAGTCGAACCTGCAAGCTTATAATTAGTTAGAGGAATACCAATAACTCACATCATGCTCTCACTCAACCAATTGTTCAGTTGTGTTTTTTCCTGCTATTGAAAAAAGGGAAGGGGCAACTGGACATACCAAACCCTTCTCTAAATGTGATCATACATAGGGACTCCATACATGCTGCAAGCCCCGGAAGGGACCAAAGAACCATATGAACTACCACCCCACTAAGGACTAATGAACCACAGGTCCACAGCCGGGCTTCGCATGAGGACCAAAGAGCTATAACAACTACCGTTCGGTTTGTGTTAGCCTATAGCCCCATATGCATTGATGTTGCAACTAATTCAGCCTGTCCTTTGAATTGCTAGAATGAGGGTGAGAGCTACAATGATAGTTAACTGTAAAGTATAATAACGTTCTTATCCTTTTTTATATTCGAGAGAGAAGTACTATAAAGGTGCTCCTACCACTTGGAATCTTGGATGTCGTGATGTCTCAATTTGTGGTAATTCTAAAGTTGGCAAGTCCATTTCTTTTGTTAGGTGGGGTTTTGTTAAATCATATACTATTGTTTGTACCACTACATGTACAGGTTCTTGTTTTTGAATGAATGATTGGTTTGGCATCTTTTCATTTGATCTTGGAAATATCACAAGGGCCCTTCGTAATTGCTATCTTATTGAATTTTGCTACAAGAATTAGCTTTTTAAAAAGTAAAAATAATTCTCAGTTTATTTGTCAGAAGAATTAAATAAAACCCCTATACCCCAATGGTATTTTTCTTTATTTTTTTCACGAATTATTCTCCTCGCATACATTACAAAAATGTCATTTAGCGGAAACAACACTCACTTTTACCTATTTTTAATGGAAACTCAACCTAAATATTTCAACTATACTAGTTCTAGTTTTCAGGTGACTTATGAAAAAAAAAATTTGGGTTGTAATTTCAGGTAGGTTTGTTAGCAATGCGGGCGGGTATATATACAAATGGTTCGGACTCCCACTTGTGGGTCTTGCTAATCTCCACCTATTATAGGTGAAGGTTAATAGAAATATAATGACAAACATGTTCGGATATCAATACACATTTCCCGGGAAAAAAATATATTTTCACTCATATTAATACATTTTTCTCGGATATCGATGCACTTTATATATCCTCAACGCTATGGGCTGAGGTTAGCATTTTCCCCCTCTTATTACAAAATCTGCATGTGAAGGACATTAGTTTTATTTAAAGTTGAACTAGCCTATGAAGGAATGCCACTAATGCTTGAACAATTTTTAGATTTACTTCAGATTCTGGTTGATTTTGATGGTTTTGTGAAATTTGGTAATCATCATCTCAAACAAAGCTAAGCCAAGTGCAGCACATCTTGAACAACTTTCTAGTCAAAATCTCACTAGGAATAATTCGTTTTGTTGGGACTTTTGGGAGGATTCCATCTAGCTATATATCAGTATCTCCATTCAGAAGAAAAAAATGCAGTCGTTCAAGCACTTTCTAGTCAAAGTATTATCACTTAGCTTTTGTTTTACAAAGGGTTTTTTTTGGAGGATTTATTCCATTTGTATATAATTCATCTTAGATTTCTTATTTAGTGGCGGTTGACTGTTTTTTGAGATGATATAAAGATATTCTGATACTCAAATAAGAACAGAATGTCCATTCTCAAACGTTAGACAAACTCTAAGCAGTTAGTACACAATGGCCCTGTTTAGGAGCTGCATTCTTCATTATGCATTATGCGATTTCCCACTTTGGGTGATTGGGAGCCGCATTCTAAGAATGCATTCTCAAACCACACAATGGAGACACAATTAAATAATCTGCCCTGGAGGTATTTATGGATTCACATTTTGTATTTTGGGTTTACCCTTCGAATGAAATGACCATATTAGCCCTGCCCTTATTGGATATTTCTAAGGTGCCCTATTGGTTAGGTTGTTTGATGATGATTTTGATAACTTGTCAAGATTTAATTTCTTTTATTTTGGAATTATGTAAGAAATTTATTTTCACAATTTGTGATTATATTTTCTAGTTCCATCGCAATTGAAACTATTACTTGTAACGTTTTTAAGGTAATATTTAAAACATTGGAGGTAGAAAAAAATAGACTTTAAAACATGAGACACAATTTTATGAAATGGAATGACAAAACGATGTTTTTATTAATAATATCTAAAAATATTTATGAATATTAAAAGATAATTCATACACATATTAGGATACCATAATAAATAACCATAGGCAACATGGTAAAAAAAACCAATCCAAAATTCAAAAAACACTCTACAGGTTCATAATCTAGTCTAACTATAATTCAAAAAACATAATACGCAATCCAAAATGCCGAAAAAAAAATGTAAGATTCTAAACGGGTACAATACACTTACCATCGGGGAATAGCGGGTTGGGATTTGTAACAAAAGTTGGGCCTGAGAACCAAATTATTTGAGCCAAGCACATAAAAAATAATAAAAACCTAAAGAAAATAAATATCACAAACTATGTGACTTGGAGCCCAAAACAACATTTGAGTACTGATTTGGGCCTAGTCTATCGAAACATGAAGTACACTACGATATTAATCCCCACACAAATGAAGCAGCCCAATGCAGATCATGTAATATAAATTATATTATTGTAAGAAAAAAAAAATTCATGTAGCTTAGGGATTAAGCTCTCGAGTACTATTCAAAGGGTTGTGGCCTTGTGGGTTTGAATCCCATCACTATAATTTTTTCTCACTTAAAACCTTTAGCGGCGGTCATAAGACCGCTATTAATAGTATGGAACTTTTATCGGAGGTATTTTACCTTCATTTTTACTTTCACAATGGTTGCTTTGGCGGGTCTAAGATTCGACGTGGTTACTATAATAAAATAAAATAAAATAAAAAACTTTTATCGGCGGTCTTCCAATACCGCTAAAAGTGAAATGAAATTTGACGTATATCTTGAAAAATGGAAAGCTAGAGACTCATTAGATATAGGACTCCTTTTGCCCTCACCAGCACATTTCCCATGGAACCCTTTGCAAGATTTTGTTTAAAGATGTTTAATACTTTTCATTTTTTTTTTAAAACTGGGCCATCCCTGAAAAGACTTAAATCCCCACATTACAATTTGTTGATCTATGAGATAATCAAGGGTTGTATGGTCTTAATTAACTGCAATGAGGTGAGTTTCTCATAACAAGTCCGTCTATAGCTCATGGATTTTTATAATTTTTGCCACACGATAAAAAATATGTAGCTTATGGACTTGTTTTCTCTATCTCGACTTTTATTTGTTTTACATAAGGAGAATGTCATATCTCGAAATCCGTGTCTTTATTGACTTTAGCCTGCTTAGACAATTTGAAAATCTTAGCCTAAACCATTTTGGTGTATGCAGTAAACACATGAAGGGAATACCACACTTGTTTTGTGGCTTTTTTCTTCTTGTTCTTATTTGTGATTTTGCTTTTGCCCTTTGAGTGGATCCTTTTTGTGATTCCCCTGAGCCTGATCTTCTGGACCCTTGAAAACACCTTCTGAACACATTGGACGGATCGGATCGTCAAAAAAATGTTTGGATCACCGAGGTCCGGAACCGGAAGTCCGGAGTCCGGACTAGAAGCTTCCCCTATATATATATTCTCTTTCTTCACTGAGCAAAAAAAAAAAAAAATACTCCGTAAATAAAATAAACACATGAAGGGAAAACCACTTTGGCGTAAAACAAAAGTTGTCCATAGTAATGGAAATGGATATCCAAGGTTTATTACTCTCAAATTCTCAATATTCTTCTGACACAATTTTCCATCAGAGACAAACATTTGACTTACCATTGCAAGTGAGGTTGTAACCTATACATTGAAAAAATTTCGGGTACCGAATGGGTTTCACGTGGCCGAGCCTACGTGATACCTGAACGTTGCATCCGGGCCATCTTTTGGACGGCTCAGAGTGAAGTCCTCTCTCTCCATAATTCAAAGTGTCCAAAACCGAAATGGACGGCCCAGATCGCGCACACGGTACCACATAGTATTCACTCGGCACTGAAAAATTGCTCCTATACATTGTACCCTCCCCCTCCTAGCATATTCACATCCACGTGTGCATTCATTTTGTTTGTTTATACCTGGGGAAAATGTTCCATATGTGGAAGCATCAGTCATCAGTCAGTAATTTTGTGACCTTGGTGATGGTAATAGTACATTTTTGTATATTGGGTATCTGATAGAAATATTCAAAACCTAGTGGTTGCTTGCCAGGCTACACCATCCTGAGCTATGTCTCCGCCCTGCTCGTGTTGTCACCGTCTAGCAACATATTGAAATAGAATGTGCCAATCAACTAGTAAAAACATACTGAAATAAATTAGGATACCGAAAACCGTTCTCATGAGGCTCTCATTTCGAAACTCTCAATCGCAACTCTCATTTTGGTCTCCTGTACGATATGTAGTCCATCCATTAATTGTTGCGTTCAATGATTTGTAATCGAATCCCATGTTTTGTCCCGCCACTCAATGAGCCCGAGACAGTAATGACAAGCGCTAGCGCATTGAGGGAACATAGAAATGAAGCAAATAAACCATTAACCATGCAACTAATGTCAGATTAAAACCACCATGCTATATTTTCTGCTTGTATGATAGCCTATGGGAATCTAGTGAGACTTCTCTTAACCACGCTATATTTTTCATTGCTTTGATACTAGCTTTTGCTTCTCTCGATTTCTTCGAACTATTAGAGGGATAATAAGAGCAAGCTCCACATCCGTCAAGTGGAATATCTCTATGTTTGCGTGTGTATATGTTCGCGCGTGAAAGAAATAGTACATGACTCAGTCATGCACTTAAACCTAAATGGCCATACAAATTGTTTTCTGGTTCAAGGACTCCTATTTCATGTCTCTTATCCAGCTTAAGTAGGAAATTGAAAGCTAATTCCACCATTTATCCACATGTTCCTTCTGTTCAAAATGATTAACTTATACTTCTATTTCTCTCCCAGGGTAGTGTTATAACTTTTATTCACAAAATAACATTTTATCACAAGAATTATTTGACCACATGAATATAGATATACAACAAATAAATCAAGAGTACGAAAATAGTATAAATAGGAAAGATGTTGTCTGTGATAATGAGAGTCGTGTAGTCACTGTCTTAAGGCTAATATTCCTCCCCTCGTGAAGGTTCCACCGGAGTATACTAGCCCCAAGATTAAACCCAAGAGCTCACAAGCAGTCCTCATCCAATGTTCACGACCACCGGGAGGTTTGAACGAGTCACGAACCGAGTTGCCCAATGATATAGAAATTAAGTAATATATATGGATACGTAAAACTCCTCAACCAATTTAGCTCTTATTGAGTATCAACTTATTTCACACACACCACCCCCACCTTTATCCAAAAACCCATATATATAGGTCATTAGAATTAAAACCTCATTAGTATAAATAATGATAGAAATAAATCCCTTTTAATTTTGTAACGGAAAATAGTTTAATATACAATAAACTCTATAACGGTAAATGAGGTAAATAATGGTAATTAAATTGAGGTGTTATTATTTTATTTTTTATTAAAATGTTCCAACAATCCCCCACTTTTAATAAAATTAAAATAATAATTATTTGACTTAAAAGAAGCATGATTTTAAAAATACAATATATACAAAGAAAATTTTGGGCAACTATATACTGCGCGATCGGTGTGGGAGTCTTCCGGACTTGAACCCACACTTAGTGTTAACAGTATTCCTTTGAAGGATCCTAGTAGGCCTATACCTTGAACTAGATCCTTTGAGCCAAAGTTCAACATGTCACACACACAGTACCGGTATTGGACATCAATTCGCGGGTTAGTGCTATTAATGGCCATGCACTGAATCTTGATTCTCATGAGGGTTACTAGAGATCAGCCCGAGCCTCATAGTCGCGGCCTCACGATAGCCCTCACTTAGGTGAATCCTCCAAGGGTACAGTGACGGAATGTACCTTGCAAAAGAATGTCTGCCTTGGATTCATTAAGGGTATAACCCTTCCTTAACCAGTCACTTTCTTCAGCACAATTGCCTTAGGGATGAGCAGGAGAGTCTAAGAGACAATCTCCTTTCATTAAATGAGTGCTGAAACGAGTCACGCAATGTGGATTGTTTTTACCCGTTGAACTTCCTTCATGGGATCTCCAATCACAGAAGACGGGTTACCTCCCTAGGTGGCTCCCTGTGGGCTTAAGCCCATCCCCCTCGACATAAATTGGATCTAGCCTCAACGCTAGTCCAGTCCCAATTAACAATTTTAGTATGGATCTAGCCTCAATGCTAGTCCCGGGACAATGAATTCATTTCTTATATGGATCTAGCCTCATCGCTAGTCCGGGCCCATAAATTTTCGACGTCGAATCTAGATGCTTGACCGCTCTTCAACATATCAACTTGCTTGTGTGCAGTCCTGTGAGAACACAATCAACAAACTCCAATACACCATTATAAGATTTCATGTTATATACAATAACTTCGCACATGTGGAATTTTCAAGCATCTTACTACACCTCTTCTCAAGAAATACTTAAGCAATATTCCCACAATAAATAACACCCCCACATTTCTTATAAATATGTGAAAGATTATAAATCAAACCAATCTATTATATTCTTCACTTGTAAGAAGTTGTATATACCCCCACATTTCAGTCGTCCAAGAAAATATACCGACAAGGATAATATCAAGCAATTAGAAAGTAGTAGATAGCATTTTGTAATTCTAAACCTTGCATACAATAGCTGTAATTGTTTTAGGCATATAATCACACTCCCTCTTATATTAAGTTATTCTCCAATATTGGTGACTAAAAGATGCCACTAAGTGTAAAGTAATACAAATTATTTGTAAAACCACAACTATGACATTCACATTAACCAATTAACCGGAAAGAGCAAAATCGATTTCAATATTTATTTTATATGGGTCGAAATAGACAAAATCATATTGTTCAAACTCAAACAAACACCAAAAACAATCCTTCGATCTGATTCTTTCAAGTGATTTAAGATCTCGTGCATGGTGCTAAGAACGAGACGACAAAGTCATAATCCACAATCCCACTATGACAAAATTCGCAAATGCAGAAACACTCACGCAATATTATAATAATAGTTTAATACTTTCATTTTCGCATAGTGACTATAGAGGAAAATTCCCTTTCTGTAAATAAAATGTTTACACTTAACTTTCTGAGTCACAAAATAAGAACTTGATTACTAGTACTAATCATACATTATTTGTTAAATAAATTCACATTACAAGTTTTGAAACTTACACAATAAAACTAAGTTGATCTTCCCCCACAAGTTTCAAAAATCCAATCAACTAATAAAATTCATAGTAAATACGAGGAAAAAAAAAAATACACCACCTCAATAGAAAAAGCAATTTAAACATATGCTCAAAAATTGTTACAGAATAACAAAATCATTTATTACCATTATTGAAAATCTCATTAGTCCAATACCAAGCGGTTGCAACCATAAATGTAATCATCAAAAGAGCTACAATCAAGATAGTGACAATTTATTTTCCGTCGAAATTTTCTCATCCAAACAAAGTAACTTTTTTTGGTAAAATTGTTCCACCCTTAGGATATTGGTGAAGTAGTATAATGAATAAAACCAACAACCCTTTTGTGTAAAAGAATTATATATATATATATATATATATAGGGAAATTTTCTAGTCCAAACCCTCCCGTTAATAAGAAAAAAGTGATTTTTTTGTGTTGCAAATTATTTTTGGAAAATCCGAGCCGTCCAGTGTGTTCAGAAGGTGTTTTCAAGGGTCCAAGCGGGAAATCTTCAAAAAAAAATACCGGGAAGGGCTTGATCCAAGCATTTTTCGCAAAAACTGTAAATATATATTTTTTGCGAAAACTGCTTGGATCAAGCCCTTCCCGGTATTTTTTTTTGAAGATTTTTCACGTGGACCCTTGAAAACACCTTCTGAACACATTGGACGGATCGGATCGTCAAAAAAATACTCGGATCACGGAGGTCCGGAAGTCCGGAGTCCGGACTAGAAGTGGAACTATATATATATATATATAGAGTAAACTTCCTATCCAAACCTTAAGTTACGGACCTACCGTCCGGACTCCACTTTCCGGACCAAATTTCGACGATCCGATCCGTTAGATGTTTTTAAAAGGTGTTTTCAAGGTCAAGCCCGAAGATTTTTTGGCAAAAAAATCTTCGCGTTGGACCTTGAAAACACCTTTCACAAAAACACATCTGGACCTTGAAAACACCTTTTAAACACATCTAACGGTTCGGATCGTTGAAATTTGGTCCGGAAAGTCGAAAAAACCCCTAGGTCCGTAACTTATTAAGTTAAGGTAGTTTGGATTGGAAGTTTGTTGTATATATATATATATATATAAAATAATAATAATAAATAGAAAAATCTATTTAGCAACACTAAATAGACCATCACAATAATTCAAGAGTTTTTACCTACATGACAAATGTGGGCATATGCAACATTGAGACAATGCCACTAGAAAATACCATGTGAATGTGAATCACATGAAAAACTGATGAAAAGGTATGAATGACACATAACTATGCCATAAAGCACATGTCAAGAATTTTTTAAAATGTAACAACCCAAGCAATATGTTGCAATAATGCAATGATTTGCAACAGTCATTATAAATATTTAATAGCCTAGATCTTAATCCTCATGGTAGTAACTGAAACTTAAATTACCATCATAATTACTGGAGAGCCAACTTGATCTTACTACCCATAATGATATATTCCAAATGACAGGTACATCCAATGGAATAGAACATCAAAACAATTCGCTAACAGTTGCGAAGAAACAAAAGACATGAGAGTCACTTCTCAATCTATTTCCCTAAATTGACAAACTTAAAGAATATAAATAAAAATTTCAAATTGAATATCCATTACTCCAAGTTTGAAAACCTGTCAATATTACCCCCACATTAATGTCTAGGAAAAGAGTTTCTCATATAAATACAATTAGCTATCACAATGAATAACATAAACGTAACACATAATTATTTTAGAAATTTAATACAAGAGCAATTGTCCACTTACTGTGAAAATATTATTTGCTAAAAAAAAAAAAAAACTGACAAATATACAGTAATTGTGCATCTTGGTATTTTAATTAAGTTGGACAGTACCACTACCACCAGGTGAAACTAGGTTTCGGTAGCACAGTTTATTCAGGTTAAAAATTGATATATGCATTTTTTTCCCAATTCGTCATTCCTAATCTAATACATGGGGGAGGGGGAATGAGACTCAATCATGGATGCAGTGTGGGGCATCTAAGATTTCTATTGCATGAGCTAGCCACCACTTGCTTTATACTCATTTAGTGAGCATAAAACCATTTTAGAGAGTTATAAAGCAAGGAAAAGAATTGATTGCAAAGATTTCCTCCTTCACATAATACACTAGATACACATACGTTATACCCTTATCAGTTTCTTATCCCAACGGCTAGTGCATCTATTTATCATATTCAAAGCAATTTGATAGCCCATGTTACAACATATTTATGTCATCGTAGAATAGATATATACTATTCTTAGTACTCAAAAGTAACAGCAGAAAACTTTAAATCCCAAAATATTTTCCTTCGTTTTTTTTTTCACCAACACCAAAACCATAGACAAACACCAACTCTTCCACTTAAGAGAGTACGCATGTACGTAAATTAACTGCCAATAAAATTTATAATAAGACACTTAAAGTTAAAACTGACAAGTTGTGTATCAACCACCATATATGCACTCAATATTTCAGTCAAAATTAGACAAACAACAATTGTTGGCTCTTGCTTAACTTAAGAATAATATAAAATAAGCAATTCTAAAGCACAAAACCCACTAAACATGTGGAACTTATCTGTTCCTTGAAGAATACCACTTTCATTAGCATACCTTCGAATCTGAAGGCACCAGAGATTAAGATTTCACTCCCACGTGATTGACCATTTTTAATATTGTCAAATGGACATACTACTTTGTCAATTGAAATTCAGGAATATAGAATCAAAAGAATAGGGAAGTCCCACACTCATCTCCACAATTACACTATTAGCAAATATACCAAGAATCTTGACATAAAAATTGGATGAGAACACCTTGAAATTAAAATTACGCACAAGGATCCAATTTGCAAGATACAAACAAACATGATGAAAGGAACAAAATCACAACCAAACACGGCAAAAATATTGTAGTATCAATATAAATATGATAGCACAACACTATTGTTTCGATTTACTGAGGGTTAGCTATTAGCCTTAAATTGTTATAACTTTTATTCACAAAATAACATTTTATCACAAGAATTATTTGACCACATGAATATAGATATACAACAAATAAATCAAGAGTACGAAAATAGTATAAATAGGAAAGATGTTGCCTGTGATAATGAGAGTCGTGTAGTCACTGTCTTAAGGCTAATATTCCTCCCCTCGTGAAGGTTCCACCGGAGTATACTAGCCCCAAGATTAAACCCAAGAGCTCACAAGCAGTCCTCATCCAATGTTCACGACCACCGGGAGGTTTGAACGAGTCACGAACCGAGTTGCCCAATGATATAGAAATTAAGTAATATATATGGATACGTAAAACTCCTCAACCAATTTAGCTCTCTTATTGAGTATCAACTTATTTCACACACACCACCCCCACCTTTATCCAAAAACCCATATATATAGGTCATTAGAATTAAAACCTCATTAGTATAAATAATGATAGAAATAAATCCCTTTTAATTTTGTAACGGAAAATAGTTTAATATACAATAAACTCTATAACGGTAAATGAGGTAAATAATGGTAATTAAATTGAGGTGTTATTATTTTATTTTTTATTAAAATGTTCCAACAGGTAGTTGTTCATGGCAAAGGGAAAGAAGCTACAAGAAGTTCAAAAAACAAAAGACAGACTCAAGTTCCCAAAAGAGCCGAAAATTGAAGATGGAAACATCAATGCAACAGATGTGGAGCACGACAGGCGATGCAAAAAAACCAAGGGCAACAAAACTAGAAAACCCGCTTAGTCAGCTGGCTGAGGACAGAAGACAGAAGACATCCCTCTAATGGGCATTTAGAGTCAACGAATACACCTGGCTGTAAAGATCAGTTGAATGAAGATTTAGAAAATAGCTTGGCACCTGATATGTACCCCATAAACAACGATAGGGAACTGAATGATCTTGATAGGAAAGCAAGCAAAATGACCGGAGCGTGTCATTGCAGAAGAAGACCCC
Organism: Vaccinium myrtillus; assembly: GCA_016920895.1. NCBI lineage: Eukaryota > Viridiplantae > Streptophyta > Magnoliopsida > Ericales > Ericaceae > Vaccinium > Vaccinium myrtillus. The sequence goes on along the minus strand of CM029275.1, from coordinate 18,673,903 downwards.
AAAGGTTGCTTTTTATCCCAAGGAAGTTGGGAGAATACTTGAGTCAGAAGTGCTTCAATTAAGACAGGCTCAATCTCCCACCATTCTGAAAATCATAGTTTTTGCATCTCTTGGTATAAGACATGGGAGTAAAGATATCTGTGAATTAGACTTCAATCACTGCAGAATTTTGCAGAAAGGAGAGCCATACATGTCTCCGAAGAATCCTGGCGGGTAAGCTCTTTTGTGTGTGTGTGGGTGTGTGTGTGTGTGCGCGTGCGTGCGTGTGTGTGAATCTTAATGGTAATTTACCAACTGTTGCCACCAATTCCTCCAAGGACGGGAGAAACGGGGATGGTCAACACCTGGTGGTGTAGAAGATACGAGGGCGTGCCAGAAGATGTGAATCTCCAATGAAAATAAGGAAAAGCGCCTGAAACTACCAACTTCTTTCAAGCAAATGTGAAACTTGACTAAAAGAGGAACTAAAGTTACAACGGTTCGTGGACCTTGAACAAGGACTTCCACAATTGAAGAAAGACTAACTTTTACATAGAGGAAGAAGAAGAGAAAGAAGAGGAAGGAGAAGAATAGGGGAAGAGGTAGAAGATAGACATAGATAGAAGATACAAAGAGAAGAATAGGGGATCGATCGACTAACTGCGAGAGTTAGGAGATAATACTAAATTTACTTTGCTGCTATGAGCGTTGTTGGTGCTGGGACCTTCTGCAATGTTGCACAAAAGTTTGTATTTATAGGCATCATTTGCCTATGTGGGATTTAGAAGAATTCGGATCCACTAAGCACATCTTCTGCCCACTTTCTTCAGAAATCTTCTCTAAAGCTGCCAAGTGTCCCTTTGACTCAGTCATCCCTTTTTATTAGCTCCTGAAATTAAATCTTAGGCCGCCAAGTGTCCCACTACTTCCATAACTACCACCACATGTGCAAATGAATAGGACCACTTTCCACAGCCATTATCTCCTTAGAAATAGGAATTAGTTTACTGACCACTTTCCACAAAAAGTGGTAACTAACTTCTTGGAGGCTTTTATCCCACGTGGCAATAACTACCCACTTTCCTTGATTTAAGCTTCATGCATTTGAAAGAATGTCTGATGCACTCACCATTCGCCACGTGACAGAAGATATTCGTACCAGAAGATATAGTGCTGACATGGCAGAAGATTTCCGTTCCAGAAGATATCATCAGATTTGGCAGAAGATATCCATGATATCTCCTAGCAATTTGGATGGATCTCCTAGGAGATATTGTGCTTACAAATGTCCCATATGGCCGAAATTAACTATTTGTGATTTTATCTAATTATCACATATTAATTTTGGCCTCTTGGAAAAAATCATAGGATAAACTTTGCTTCCTACAATTTAGGTAACCACCTTATCATTTTCAAAAAGATGCATTATCTCCTAAATTGTAGGGAATTCGGCTTAGGGATAAATCCGAATTCAAATTAAAAATCTTTTTAGCCAAAATTATTGCCACGTGTTAAAAATTAAAAATTATGATACAAACACCAACATATCCTGTAGCTATCATCTGTTGCCATTTTCTTGTGTCCTTTAATTAATGCTGTGAACAGAATGCACTACAATGCTATGAACAAGCAATAGGAAAATACCATGTGAAAATGTGAAAACAAGCAATAGGAAACAAAGATTCTAATCGCGGATCGTTTGTTATGGTGCTGTGCTGTGCTACTGATACTGGTGGCATGCTTTTATTCCCGAAATACCGCTCAAGATAATGGGATACTCTCTTAGAGCATTGAGAATATGAGGGGATACAATCTTAGAGCACTGAGGTCGTGTTTGCGCGGAAAGTACTTCTAACTTCCTTTCTGATGTAGTAATTTCTAATGGCAAACTACGTTCACAAAATTTCAGCAGGCTTGTTACAAAATTCAACAACATACTGGGACGAAAATTCCAGGAAAAACAAGTGGCAAGAAACAGTGTCAAATATCCAGAAACCATGACCCCTCACTCCCAAAGAGCCTCAATTCAACAGACTAGTAGTCATTCAGAAGCAGCATTCCAGTCTATACCTTGTAGTCATTTGATCAACTTTTCTCAAAATAATTAAGACATATCCAAAATGGAAAAAACAGTTTAAAAAAGGAAAAAAAAAAGGCGAAAAATCTGTCTCAACAAAGTTCAAAGCAAAGATACGAAGAGGGAGATCACGAGGCCTCTCAGACTGCTGTTAACTCTCAAACATTCTCTAACCCTCCATATCCAATGTTTTCACCACACCTTGCCAATGCTTTAACCGATGTACTATTGCCATCCCCTAATGCATTCACTCAGTTTCCTTACCCATTTTCATATTGTCACCAATGTTTTCCTTTAATTGCAGCCTTATCACACCTATCCCGTCTGTACTATTACTTTAATTGCATGTATGGAACAAGATGCGGAGAAGAATCGTGCGGCCTCAGATGAAGCTGACAGAGACTCCAAGTGCAGTTCAAGTAGTATAGCATATCCAAAGGCAGAAAGAAAAGCTCGAAGTCATGAATCAGGGGCAAAATGATCTTTGTAAGAAATTGCACCAGAAACCAAAGTTGGATGCGTCATATGGTAGAAAGCAACCGACTACGATCAATCATTCAACACAATGGTACGAACACTAGAACAATGCAAATCCAGTTTTGGACTAATTTCATGTGGTAGTGTGATAACATGTTCTTTTCATTCATTCAAGGTGTTATGTGAATGGACCTTTCTTTATCACTCAGGAACTGCGTGCGATAACAGTCTTTCCATACTTTTGAATGAGAGAAATTGCAATTTCATTCATTTCTTTGCCTATACCAAGCAACTATATTGCACTTTTCTAATTTGTAGAGGGAAAATTCAGGCGAAACATTCACCGTTTAGGGGGTGTTCCACTAATAAAAAACAGTTTTTTTCAAAAACCAAGACATGTCATTCTCTTTACATCATACAAAAAACCGTAAAAAACTACCTTAGTGGAACAGCCCCTAGTTGAAAATATTTTCCACTTTTTTAATCAGAATTTAGAAGATTAGTCCTCGACTCCTTGTCATTCATATGGTCCGGTGACCACTTCTGTTAGTATGAAAAAGTACACCATTAGCAAGTGCCAAAAGGCAAAAGGGATATCCTATGTATACCTAGACCAAAGTACCTGCATCTTGAAAGAAATATGAGGGACCAAAAATAAACATTTTTTTTTTTGGTGCAACGAAAATATCAAAATGCATTTTCCTAAATTCCCGTGCAATTTCAACCGCATGATTGCATTAAACTATTTTGCAATTATAGCCAAAGAAGAGAGTGCAATACTGCGACTCAAATTACATGGGACCAGAGGTACAAACACTTTTGATACAAGTGAAGTGAAGCCCTTCGTTCAGGGGCGGAGCCAGGATTTTTGACAAGGGGGGTCAAAATTTGAACTCTTAATAGGTTTGAGCAAAAATTTGAACTCTTAATAGGTTTGGGCAAAAAAGGAGTGTGAAGTGGGATCAAAATAGCAAAAACCTGGACAAGTGGAGTCAAAATTTGAACTCTTAATAGGTTTGGGCAAAAAAGGTGTAAAGTGGGGTCAAAATAACAAAAACATGGGCAAAACTATAACTATCCCTACAAAAAATTGGACCTCAAGGGGGTCAACTGACCCCCTTTGTCTCTTCCTCCCTCTGCCCTTGCCTTCGTTCCATTACAAGCCATGGCTAATTCATTACTATAAAATTTCCAAAAACAAAAAAAAAACACACACACACACACATTCCAGGGTTGGCAAAGTGGGCATGAGAAAGCAATAAGTGTTTGACCATGAGGTTGCATATTCGAATCTCACGGAAGCCAACCAGCCAAAACCTTGGGGCCACTAAGATTTATGCGCGATCATTCATTACCATCGAGATCCCAGAATTAGTCGAGTTGCACGCTAGCTAACCGAACATCTGGTTTTTAAAAAAACATTACTATAGGACTCTCCAGACACACTCTAGCTACTCTGCACTCCATCTCTTTGTCTTCACAAAATCAGTGAATGTGACTCTCTCTACCTTCCAAATGAAAAAGTGGATTAGAATATATATGCAAGGGAATCTTATCCTTTCAATATCTAATTGTCTTCTCTCTGATTTCCCTTACTTTGAGGGGCCAAGATTGCTTTTTCTTTGGAAATTTCCTTTTCTTAGGAGGACAAGCCTTTTTTCATCATTGAATTCAAACAAGAAGGTAAATACATCATTACTACATCAAGAAAGAGGGAGCACAATGGGCATGAATCATCAACGACCATCATCATTAAAATCCATGCTTTTCCACACCACCACCACACACACATCTACATAAATACATCCACCTCCACCACCATCAAACCCCACAACAAGCAGCACAATGCCATTAATTAACTTAAAGGCATAAAAGAAAACATTACATATTACATGTCCACCAACCAACATGGTTACCAACCACTAACCATTTGACAGGAAAACCCATCTTATTTTCTTCGAACTCTTTGTGAAACTTAGTTATGCTTGTTGACAACACTGCACTCCTTTCTGATCTCACCCTTGGTGCCAGTGAGAGGGTTGTTCTCAGAGAGGATGGTGATGGCTCTAGCAAACTCCTTGAAGAAGTAGTCTTGGCTCTTGGCCATTTTCTTGACATAGGGCTTGGTCCTCTTGTCTGTGGCTAGTTGGTGGTCCACTATCAACAAGCCCTTGTTGTCCAGTATGTTTCTGTAGTAGTTGTTGTCAAGGACCATGGGGGTACCCCTGTCATTTCTTACGTACTGGACCGCTTTCGGGTCGGGTATCACGTCGGGGCACTTGTGGAGCATGTGCTCGACATGGTCTGGGTTGAGCTCAGAATCCACTTCTGGGTAAAGCCTGTGGACCAGTTTGACACAATGAGTTCTACCCACACTGTGAGCACCTGTTCAGTAACATAAGAGAGAATCATATAAATTCAGGCACGCCACAATGTGAAAAGCTACCAGAGACATACAACAGTATACTATCATTGAAGTATCTATTATCCTATTCATTTAAGTACGTATGAATATGTTTAAGTTGGTCCTCCGACACGAACCCAACACGAAGTTAACGGGTTAGGGTCGGTTATTTCTGACACGGAACATGAATATGACAGGATACGATAACATGAAAAGCTAAACAGGTCGGGTTAGGGTTTCTGACACGACATAACACGATGCGCACCCCTAGTCTGAACACCCTGAGATATCAAAAACAAAAAAATGGTTGCATACATTTTATCGTAAATGAAGTGAGGATATTTACCTAGCAAGGCAACAACTCCAGGAGTGTTAATACCAATGGCTGAAAACCTGTCAAGGACAACAGACATGCTCTCATTGTGATCTGGAAGGTACTCCTCAAGGATTTCTGCTCTGCTCTTTCTACCATCCCTCCTCCCAGTCTTAAGTGGGATGTAAGGACCTCCAAGCTGTAAACAAAGTTTCAAAAACAAGATAAGTATTTGACATTGCCCCCAAATTTGTTGAACTGGCTATAAGGATATTCTATCTCACAAATGTTGCTTCTGTTTCCTAATGCACCCCCGGAGGAGGCGGGGAGGCTGCTGTGCGGGAAGTGCACAGCAGCTGCTGTTCATGCAAAAACGGCCCCGTTTTGCTGCACGATGTGGCGAAAATTTCGAGATGTGGTGAATATATCGAAAGAAACGCAGTCGAGACATGATCATGTGGTGGAAAATGAATCAGTAACATATATCGATGTCAGGTTTTTGAAATCAAAGGAACCCGTGACAACAGAGACACAAAAAGACAAGGAGTCAAGGACCACTTGTCAACAGAGAGATTGTAATAGCACAACCTTATCAAGATACCGAAAGCCTTTTTTGGGTACAATTTATGTCAATCTAGTGTATACGTAAAAAGAAAACGAATTTTAGGACTCAAGAAAGTATCCACATTCAGATCTATTACAGAGAACAACTTGTGAAAATTTCATAAATAGGATGAAACTAGTACATGGATTTATGTGCAGAGACCCGAAAACAGATTTGTCTGAAAATATCCTACGTATGTAGTATCGTTCTACTCGAAATGAGATATCGACTTGAACGTAGGATATAGTAAGATATAAAGTGGAAGGGGATATAAGTTTTACCGAAACAATGCCATCTCTAGCGGACAAGACGAGGATATCAGAGCAAGAAACAACTCCAGGGCACTCTCTCTCCACAGCTTCTTTGATGGTGTCAAGGTACCTGAAGTTCCTTAACCCAAAGCTCCTGTCTGTCTCCTTCTCAGACAAGCTCCTCCTTGTTGAGTCCAGTAGTAGTGAAGCATCACATGACTACACACACAAAAACAGCGCAAAAAAACAGAGGTAAAAACAAAAAAAAAACAAAGCAATCACAGAAGAAAACAAAGAACATTCGTGGTTCAGTTGAAAACTATATCACTTCAATATAATCGGAATGGTTTCTGTTTTAGAGCTCGTCGAGAAAATCAACCATGTTAAAAGACCATTTTCCAGTGGATATCAATCATCACAAGCACATCCCATTTTTTTCTAGAACTCTTAAAGTGTTAATCACGAATTTTGAGACAAGTCATTCTACTCATATACATCAATTATTTTTAGATCAATGTGTGTTAAGATTACATATCATCTGATCCGACGTGATTATTTTTATGTGGTTGATATAATCGACAAACATTCAAAAAAGCGAACGATTTCGATTGTGAGCCCTCGAAGAACCGACCACAACTGAAAGGACCCAGGAGCCCGTTCAAGCAGGTGACAAATGGGTTATACTTATAATAAGTTGCAATTGATTTGAATTCAAGATACCACTGTTCTTTAGGAGCACAAAATAAGAGAGAGAGAGAGAGAGAGAGAAGAGAGAGGAGAGAGACCTGAACAGCACAATCATGGAAGATGTTCCTGAGCCAAGAGAATGCGGTGTTCTTGTGGCGCTTATAAAGGAGCTTGACTTGTTCTTTGATTATATCTTCAGCCTGAGGGCATGAATCTTTGTAGAAGTTCATGACAAGACCTGGGTCAGGTTTTTTAGTGATTTCTTCATTTTCTGCAAATGCATGTGTGAGAGATGATGCCAGTGACAAGGATAAGATGGCAAAGAAGAAGAGAGATTTGGAACCCATTTTTTTCTCTCTCTCTCTTCTACTCAGTGAAGAAGCTTTCTCTCCCACTGACCTTTCTTTGGACAAAATGGGTAGCTAGTTATATTATTGAAATACAGAGAGAGAGAGAGAGAGAGAGAGCTGCAGAATCAAAAGAAAACGTTATCCTTAGAATTTGGACGCATACATAAATCTTGAATTGACAATTTCATTAACGATAATTATATAACATAATTATATGGGTAAAATGCACAGAAAATCGAAGCTCGGGGATCCACTTTGGGGTCTCACACGAGTGATCCGAACCGTTCATTATTCTTAAAATATTATTACGTTTTCATACCCAATGGTTGGAACAAAGATAAATTTCCTTATTACGTTTTCTATGCGTTTGAATCTGTACATGTAGTCGGGTCCATTTCATTAATGACTTGAACGATGGATTGGTTCGTGCAAGCCTTTATCTATCTGCCACATTGAAAGTAATAAGGAAATTTATCTTTGTTCCAACCATTGGGTAAGTGCCACTTTTTATTAACTTATTATTGATGTCTGATCAAACTGATTTTTTCTATAAATATATTACAATGCGGATCCTACTAGATGAACGGATCAGATTACTCCAATGAAAACACAGTGAGACCTACCAAAAGTGGTGGGAACCATGGAGTTTCCACTCAAGGTGGAAAGAATTGAATCTCTTCTAATAATTGAGACCCTTAATCCGTTAGAGCTCGTCGAAAAATATTAATCATGTTTAAATATCTTATAGACAAATGTCGATTAACAAATGAACGAAACTATTACGTTGTTCCGCTAACGGTGTTTTTAGAATAAATTGGTTTTTTGCTGTTTTTTTATGTAATGTATTATGAGAGAATAACCTGCCTTTGTTTTTTTAAAAACTATTTTTGTTAATGGAACACTCCCTAAATAATCTCTACTTGTATTGGAATTTGCTATTCTTGGCATGTTCAAGGTGGTTTAGATAGTGCCAAATGCAGTTACTTTTGCTAGTTAATTTTTCAGAGGTACCGTAGCCATCTATTGTAAATTTGGACTAATACGTTCCTCTACATTTGTTTTGTAGCAATTAATGCAGTGTTATTTAAATTGTCAAATGCTACCCCCAAAAAAAAAATGATACATACACTCCCTGGGAGCCACTCACAGCCAGACCCTCTCTCACATGGGGTGCTCTCAGGGAGTGTATGTATCGCTGTTCCCCCCAAAAAAGGATAAGTTAACAATTTGTGGTCCCGTTATAGGTGAGAAGTTACACTCATGAATTGGATATGCTAGTCAAAGGGAACCGGGGGCTGTAGCGAGGGCACTCACTACAGGGTGTAATGAGCAACAGTTGTCGTTGGATTCGGTTATCAATGGTTCAGATTTAAAATAAAAATTTTGCATGTAAGTCGTTTATATTTCTTACATGGAAGATTTTATTTTAAATCCTGACCATCGACATCCGCATCGAATCTGGCTACCGTCATTCACTTACATTCTGTTCTGTAGTGAGTTTGACTCACTACAGGGCCCCGAGCAGTCAAATAGCGTTAAAAGTTAAAACCAAGACAATGGGACTGGGCCATCCTAAACAGCGGCTCAACATTAAGCCCACCGACACTTCACGAGTGGGAAGTGGGCCACCGAATCAATTGGGGATGGTGCGGCAAAACATAGTACACCGCTTAGTAATCATTTGACCATCTATTTTGATAATGGATGTTTTGAATTATTTTATGGATATTTTCTGATTAATTTCTCATTTTTATAAATTAAATTTAATTTGATATTGCCTGGATTTGAAAAGGTGTATTGAAAAAGCAATATTAAATCTCGTGTAAGATAAAACAAAAAGAGATGTGGATTGTAAAATGGGGGGTGTGAAAATCATTTTGAATTTAAACCGAGTAATAAATTTAATTTAACTGTTTATTGTTTGGATTATATCTAAATGCAGTGCGTTATCGAAATGGACGGTCGGACAAAATAATTAGTGTGTTTGCTAACAATACTAGGTGACCCTCTATTTAATACTAGTGACCAACCACTCCTATTTAAAAAGGCAAGGTGGCTGTGCTCAAAAATGGGGATCTGTAACCGTCAAGCTCAAAAATGATGCGTAGAATAAATTGTAAGTTTCGATGTTGATAGAATAAATCTATAAAAACTTAGGTTGATATGATGTCTTTAACTTAATGAACGAACCACAATGTCCACAATAGTATATCTTTTTGAACATTTATAATTCATCTATTGAGTTACTGATATTTGGTAGAATTCATTTTTTACAAGTTTAATTTTCGCGTTAAGATCTACATAGGAAAAGGTTGAAATCACTCTGTTGGGCTGGCATCGATACACGTCCCCATTTTCCTGCACTAAGACGTTTTTATTTTGTCCTCTTTCTTTTAGAGGTGGCCCCTCTTTTGTTTTCTGAGAAGATGGTGGCCGCCATTTGATTAGATGGGTTATTTATTCAAAATAACTAAATAAGCAATAACCAAATACTAATAAGAAAGTATACCACCAAGTCAGTAAGGAGTGTTCCGCTAACGGTATTTTTAGAATAAATTAATTTTTCGTAGCATGTTCAAGGTTGTTTAGATAGTGCCAAATTTTTGAAGCCCTATCACAAAAGTGATTTTCTATATTGTCCTTATAGAAAATTATATATTTCACAACTGTTTTCACTATAACATTAATTAACCATAAGGACAAAATAGTAAAATCACTTGAACTCAACTACCCACCCATAAGAAAAATTACCCACTTCTCTCCCTCTCCACAGATTTACACTTGCACACACAGAGTGTGCCTCGGCCTCTAGTTCTTAGAAATCAACTTGGTCCAACTTCGAGTATAAGAGGGGAATCGTATCGTATCACTGAAAGTTCACGAGTTGTAAGTTGATACATTACTCTAAATTAGCTCAAACTATCCCATAAAATTAGTTAGGATAGGACCACATTACTATGGTTATTATTTTTTGAAAGAGAACCACTTCAAGTTGAGGTACATATATCTGATCAATTAGCAACAACCTAATCCAGAAGGGCAGTTTCGGATAACTGGAGGAGGGGAGGGGGGGGCCGACCCAAGACAATGGGCCTGGGCCATCCTAAACAGCGGCTCATTATTAAGACCACCGACACTTCACGAGTGGGAAGTGGGCCGCGAATCAGTTTGGGATGGTGCGGTGCACAAAACGCACTACATTGCGTAGTTCATCATCGTCTATTGTTTGGATTATATCTGAGTCGTGCATTATCAAAACAGACGACTGAATGTAGTGCACTACACCGTATAGTGCAGTTTGCACACTAGAGGGTCCTCTAGTAATACTAGTGACCAACCACTCCTATTAAAGGCAAGGTGGCTGTGCTAAAAATTGGGGCATCGTCCCAAGCGATCGGTAACCGTTCACTATGTAGAGTTTCGATGCGTAGAATAAATCTATAAAAACTTAGGTTGACATGATATATTTAATTTAATGAACGAACCACAATGTCCACAATAGTAAATCTTTTTGAACATTTATAATTCGTCTATTGAGTTACTGATATTCGGTAGAATTCATTTTTTTACAGGTTTATTTTACGCGTTAAGATCTACATATAGAAAAGGATTCAAATCACTTTATTGGGGTTGGGATACATGTCCCCATTTTCCTGCACTAAGACGTTTCTTTTCTTATTCCTGTTTTTTGGGAAGAAGGTGGCCATTTGATTAGATGGGTTAATTGAACTCAGGCGACAACCTTTTCCAGGTGGCCTTTTTTGTTTTTTGGGAAGAAGGTGGCCATTTGATTAGATGGGTTAATTATTCAAAATAACTAAATAAGCAATAACCAAATACTACTAAAGAAAGTACAGACATACTCGATAGCATAATTGCTTGTTTTGTAAGATGACAATAATTTATGGTCGGATAAAGCAGACAGTAATCCTATAACCAAACAATTATAACTTATTTTCGCCACGCTGATTTTATTTGTTGTAAAAATAGAATAAAGCAATTATGCAATGCAAAGCCGTCTTCGCTAGGGGGGCTCACGGTCCGGATTGGCATGAATCCAATCTTAATCCGCGAGTCACGGTTTTTAAAAAATAAAATTCATGTCCGATCCAAAAGTCTCACGGTTCAGTTCCAATCCGATCCGCGAGTCACGGATCGGTTCCAGATTTGTCCATGGATTTTCAACTTATCCTAAAAAAAATCATCAACTCAATTTCAAATTTTGCCCCTATTCGTATCCTACATGAAGAAAATCAAGTAGCGGATGCACTAGTAGAAATAGAAACCAATGAGGACTACAAACTTATACTAATACGTAGAAACTTATCACAAATAAAAAGCACTAGTAGAAATAGAAAGCCAATCAATACTACAAACTTATCCTGAAACGTAGATAGTTCACAAACAAACAAAGGCAATTTAGCTGAGTGGAATACAAATACTTGGGTAGTTACATCAAAGTCCAATACAAAAAAACTACATATATATTTATTGTTTTTTTAAATTATATATAATAAAAATCTCACCGTCCGGATCGGTTAATCCACGGTTTCAAAATCAAAATCCGTGTCCGGACCGCGAGTTACAGTTTTTTATTTTTTGAATCCGTGTCCGGACCATTAATCCACGGTTTAAAATCCAAAATGTGCAGATCGGTTCGGTCCGGACCGGATTCACGGTTCACCGATTTTTCTAAGCAGCCCTAGTCTTCGCCTCTCCTTACCTCACCTTAATTCTGGATGATCCTTAATTCCCAATATTTGTCAAGAGTTGAATTTCGAATAACATCTTATGAGGGTTTTTTTATTATTATTATTACTAATACGGTATAAGTCAATTTACATTCACGTCGAATCTTGCCATCTAACAAACTACCTAGGTCCTAGGGTAAAAATCAGGTATCTAGGACCTCCTTTAATTGCAAATTCTTAACGACTATATAGTAGTAATATTTATTCACAATTCTCTAATCAATTTTGTATTTTTGTACTTTCTTATGGACTTTTCGCTGCAATAAAATTCGGAAACCAAATAAACTAAGAAAATGCTAATCAATCCAAATAGAATAGCTTCATTATCCATACCCAGAGTCCAAAGGCGGATAGGGATTGTTTGGTCCCCGCACTTCTCTTAATTTTCTTACTAGTACATTTTTGTTTTCTTTGTAAAATTACTATAGAGTACGTCAAATTCTTGCACTGTACTACCCTATAAGAAACATGTACTCTCTCTCCTTCTTTCTCACTCTATGCAATCCCAAAGAATCAGATAATAAGCCAACAAGAAAGAGAGAGAAATTTTGGCATGAAGGAAAATATACTATAATAAATACTCAAACACTTGCGAACCCAAGTTATCTAACAATTTTCTTTCGATTCCACTTGTCAGCAAAACTCTTAGGGTGTGTTTGGTTCGCTGGAATTGAAAATGGAATGGAAAAGAAATTCCAATGAAACTCTATTCCCATGTTTGGTTTGTAAAAATTAGATGGAATACGAATTCTATATAGAATCACTATTCCTCCTAATGAGGGAATTTACATTCCATAGAAAAAGTATAGAATTCTAATTCCAGAACTTATCCAACTCACGTCGACGTATACCGAAAAGAAATTCCGGCGCTGACTATCCCCGATTGAAGAGCTCTCTCTCTCTCTCTCTCTCTCTCTCTCTCTCTCTCTGCTCTAGCTCTCTCTCCTCTCTCCTCTCTCCGTGCTCATAGCTCTCCTCCACTCTGCCCCGTCGATTATGCCCCATCGATGGCCCCACCACAACGCCGTCGTCGTCTCCTCAAACGGCCTCACAGAAGCCGCCGCCGTGGAAGCGGAAAAGTAACGGTTACAGCTACCTACGCAGTACGACCCTTGCCACCATTTGATTCATGTTTGAATTCTTCAGAAGTTTGCAGCTACCTACGCAGCAAAATCTGTGGAGGAGAAGGTGGGGGCTGTGATTTAGTGTATCGCATCGTCTTTTTGGCTTTTGGCTCAGTTTTTGGTTTGTAATATTAAACTCATTCCAAAATCGTTTTTCTTTTTTTTCCCCCAAACAATAGAATGTTGAGTAGAATAAGACAAAAGTCACAAATTCTCGATTCCTAGCTACAACCAAACATGGGAATGGCAATGACTATTCCAATCTCAATTCCTCTAATTTCCATTCCATCTTCAATTCCATTCCAATTTACATTCCATTCCATCTAACCAAACGTAACCTTATAGTCATTATCTCCAGGTTTTGGAATCAGTTGAGGAGTTGAGGTGCGCGAATGTTGGCCTGAACATCCAGTTAACAAAAAAATCTTACAATTTTCTTGAAATCAGTACATATGTGGAAAAAACTCTCTATAGTCCTAAGTTATCTAACAAATTTTTATCGCAAGTCTAAAACACGAACAGAGACAAATGATGGGTGATTATGTATGTACAAACAACCTCAGACTTTCCAAGTAGCGATATATTAGTATAGAGGAGTATAATTTTTGTTATAATCGTAAAAATACATCTAGTTAAGACCCCGCTATGAACAAATCCTGCGTCCGCCACTGTTGTTGGTAGTATTATTGAATTCCATATACTCCTATAATATATTGATGCCCAGAGAATGGATTGGTCAGATTCTTATCCTCTGCACATGGTCTAGGGATCCACCAAAATGTTTGAATATTGGAGGGATATCGTCGCTTCTACAGAAATTCATGCTTCATTTAGTTTTAACTTAAAAACTACTTTCCATTCCCACAAAAAAACCACTTAATTCCACTAATCTAAAAAAAAAAACTAGTTAGTGGAACAAGTTTTTCTAAAAAAACTAAAGAACAAAAAACTTTTTTTGGAACAAGTTAATAGAAAAGAGTTTTTCCAAAAACTAGTTTGTGGAACAAGTTAATAGAACAAGTTAGTTTTTTTGCAAAACTAAAAACCAAAAAGCCAAAAAACTAGTTAGTGGAACAAGTTAGTTTTTTTGCAAAACTAAAGATCCAAAAAAAAAAAAAAAACCAAACGGGGAACGGGGGATCCCCACGGGGATTCGGGGATCCAATCATTTTTAAAAAAAAAAAAAAAGATTACTGACAATCTAGAATCCCAGTTACAAATTAAATGCTAAAATCAAGTTACAAGTAGAGGTGTCGAATGGGCCGGGCCGGCAGGGGCCTGGTACATTTATTGTGTGGTACGGCACGGTATCTATAAGCGTAAGTGTTTGCCAGCTTCAATTCAAGTTGTATCAAGTATCAACTAGATTTCTAATTTGAAAACTAAAGGAACCACAAGCAAGATAGCATATTATGATTTCCATCAGTCGTAGAAAAAAAATAAGTGGATCGTGATCAGTAGACATTTAATCGGATGAAAAATATCATTAAAAAAAGAACACAAATTGGGTCCCGATCGACAAGCTTTATAAACTCGATCGAGAAGAAAGTTTACACAATTGATTTCATCAATAGGAACAACAAAATCAACGGCTCGATTGAAAAAATATTGTTTTTATTTTGCATTTTTTTGTGTTTATTTTAAGGAATGCATATGATTGATAGTTGAGTAGATGTCAACCTAGTTTGGATGTATTCAAATTATATTGATGCATTTCTTATTTAATCACATTTATTGTATTACAAAGTTCAATTATAATAAAATGTTTTGAGAAAATTTAGTGTGACCCCATGTGTTTGGAGAAAATTTAGTATGACCCTAAACTCATGAATAGACCCCTATATTCGGGAATTCGGGGACGGGGAAGAGCGGAGCGGGGATGGATCGGGGAACGGATTCGGAGAGGATTCGGGGCGGGGACATGCCTATCTCCACCCCTACCCAATCCCCAAACATTTTCAAAAAAAATCCTCATATCCTATCCAATCTCCAAACAAATCTCCATATTGCCGATCCGTTCGGATCAGGGATCGAATCGGATTCGAATGGGTCGGAGGAAATGGCCAACC
>CM029275.1:18574284-18657817 GCA_016920895.1 Vaccinium myrtillus | reverse complement strand
TGGCCAACCCTACTTATATACCAATGGTGCATAGATCGGTGTGCCGTTTACGCACCATCATCGTCAGTAAGCAAGCTTATATTACCAATAGTGTATATATCGGTGTGCCGCTTACGAACCATCATCGTCAGCGAACAAATGGCCCGTACCTATAGACGGGTTGTTTGAACACTTTGTAAACTAGGGAAGCGCCAAATCTTGTTATCCAAACCCGAAGGTTATCCAAACCCGAAGGGCTTATATAAGCAAGGCTTCAATTTTGAAGTTGTTTGGTCATTTGCCAATTTGGGACACATTTACCCCTGGATTCCAGATTTGGCGTGTTGGTTTTTTTGTTATTTAGACGCCACTGGATGGGCCGTTCTGTCATTTTATAAGGTTGTTGGTTTTTCGGTAATTTATGTGCCATTTGGTGCCTACTTTTTCCATGGGCAGGAGAACTGTTGTGTTCTTGGACACGTGTTGTGCTAGAGAAGTAGGCCATCTCTTCTTCTGCTTGGTTTAAACTATCGATTATACACGTGTTGGACACGTGTTGTGTTCTTGTACTATAGATTATATCTTTTTCGGAAAACTTGGGGGTACACCCTTTTTTGCACCGAAAATGCACCCCACGCCTTCGGGGACCCGCTTTTGGGTCCCACACGAGTGATCCGAACCGTTCATTATTCTTAAAACATTTTTCCGAGGGGGCCCACCAAAAATCAGCTCAATCGGACGGTTAGAAGTGCTTGAACCAAAGTCTCACCGTTTCAAATTAAAACTTTTCTTTTTTGAATACAGCGAACATAATGATTTAAACTATAACAAATTTTAAATAACTACATCAAAAACTATCATATAATTGAGGCTATATATATATTTGAGTACTTCAAAATATTATAGAAAATCTATATTTGATATCTAATTTTATGAAAACCAATAAACTGTAATGCTTTAAAAAGGAAAATAATATAGGTACACTACATGTGCACCCCAATTGCACGCTACCCTGAAATGACAAATAAAGAGAAACTCAATGTGGAGCTCACCGAAAAAAAAGGTCTCTCTTTATTTGCCACCTCGGAATAGTGTGCATTTGCGGTCGTATACCCATAGCATTGTTACTTTAAAAAAGGCACGTAGCATTGTTACAACATATCAACAACACGGGCATAAAACTCGTGCAACGCACGTAGCATTGTACCTAGTATATCAAAGGATCAGGTTTTTATCATCCTTAAAAATTCTGTGTATGCATCCATGTATTCCAATGCAAAAAAAAAAAAAAAAAAAAAAAAAATACTCCCTGCTTCCCAAATTGTTCTGACTTTTCTGGGAAATCGTGTATTTTGCGCACAAAAACTGATGTACTTGTGATTTTTTTTTTTATGAAAAATTTTTACACCTTTTTTTTCTTTTCAATTTTGGGTCACACTAAATTGAATGCCACGATAACATACACTCACTATCTTGCTCACCCACAAACAACAACGAAACTCTAATGAATAACGACTTTCAACTCTCAAAAAGAGAATCCTAAAGCTTCCAATACATATTTCTGGGCATCCTAACAAAATTTCAGGCAATCTACGCCACTTGTTTGAGCGAGAGATTTAGGGATTGGCCCGGTTTTCCACCAGGTCTATCAACTCCACAGCCAACCAATGCCACAATTGTAATTACGAAGCAGCATCCCTGAACTTCGGTTTACTTGCGAAATAGCACACTTGGTGGTAGTCATGCAGCATACAATCTTTCAATGTCATCTCTGGATGTGTTTGCATCTTACATCCACAACGAGATGGCGAATGTGTGGAGCATACCATTTTACTCTCTCCACGTGCTCTATCGAAATCTCCCATGAATAACCTACAAATTACAGACAAAGTCAAGACTCCAGTTTGAACTGCTTGATGCAGATGGAGTTTGGATGCTAGTTGTCATAAGTTGGAACAAAATGACTCAACCGAGGTTTATGCCACATGGAAAATAGAATGTTTTGAGTTGTCTACTTAATTAATCAAGAAGACGATAGGCTAAATCCCACCAAAAGTCCATTTCATACCTTCAGATCTGGAGATTTCATACATGGAATTCAAAACATGTTCCGTCCAAAATCCCTCGTCTGAGTCCTTTACATTCCCATGCACGTGCAACATTCCACCCTCACTCCTGTATGAAGAACATGGCCATTCAATCCCTTAGAAGGAAAAGCAGAAACAAGACACCGGGAACTAGGAAGGAGCCCCAAAAAGCAAAAGGGAAAGGAGAAAAGAAAAGAAAAAAGGGACACAATTGACATAAAAGAGCAAAAAGCAGTCAACATATCTAAGCAAAAGCTCATATGGGAATTCAACAGAGGACTGTTTTTTAAGTTTTTCTTATCTTTCAGACAAGTATAGTTTTCTTTGGCAAAGATGTAACAAGAAACAAAAAGGATCAATGAGAGAATACCACCAGACACATTTTCTCCAGATTACGTTGCTTTTTGCTATGTTTCGATCTCATGAGTCATGACTATGCATAATTTCTCATCAAAAGGTAGAACCTAAAAAATAATCGCACGAAGTACCTTAATGCCCTCACAGCCGTAACCCAACTACCCTCACTGGTAGGCAAGAGACCAAGACAGACTCTATCAGCAACTCCCTGACAAGAAGAGTGACATCAGTTAAGCAAAACCTCCTCATTTGATCAAAATTTTCCAGTGATACCAACAAAAAAGGAGAATTTTTAATCAAGAAGCAAATCTGGATACGAAAATAGTCGAAGTACATATAAATTTTTATCAAGAAGCAAATCTGGATAGGAAAATAGTCAAAGTACATATAAATAATTGGTAATCCAAATGTCTCAGCAGATGAGATTTGAACTGCACTTGACACTCAAGGAGGAGGAAGATTCAATCAGTGAGGCAAACCTCAATAAAGTAAGATTCAAATTATTATGTCCTGAACCTATAAGATCATCAGAACGAAACATTGGACAGAGGAAAGACAGGTTTCATCAACTAGTGGTAAAGCCAAGGTTCATACTTTAGGTGCCATAACTCGGTTATCTCCTTCAAGCATGATGCAACGTTCTGCTACAGAGTTTGCATGAAGATTACGTCTGAGTGCCTCAACAGCATGGGGATTCCACTCACAAGCATAAACCAGCTTTGCATTGGCTCTGATCAACCAATTGTTAGTTCAGCCATTCCAAAACAATGAAAAAATACAACGTAAGCAAACATCACGGCTTTGAAGTTTGAATATTATAAAATGACGACCAAGCAATAGCTAGCCAAAACTCTATTCCCCAATATAGTGCATATCTGTTTGTCCTAACACTAAGGTAGTGATCGATATGCTGGAATAAGTTTGGAAGAAAGTTGAATGGTCATTCTTTGGTTTCACAGCTGGATTGCTATTCACTACAATGCCGCTGATAATACCATTTGCAATGCACATTTTGTTATTATTTAGCAAAAGCAAACATTGACATCAACTATTCTTTCCAGCTTCATTCTAGACCTAGTCAACCAAACACTGGCTTAAGAAGTACTGCGACAAGGGGTTAAGGGGTATTCACTTCTACAGTCATGTTAAAATGTGGCCCCTTTTCCATAAAATCCCGCTGCTTAACTAGGAAAATCCTTCGTAACTTAAACTTGGATCAAAATTTCCAAATCGAAAAAGAACCACCATCAGGACCGACTCAGGATTATACCAGTGACAAGGCTACGGGGCAAACTTATACCAGTGCCAAGGCTACAGAGTGCACAGCAAACTTTAATTTGTGCTACTCGCGAAATGATTTAGGGTTATATCTGTAATTAAAGCAATAATCAGAAAACCATAACCGTAGCTCACTACAAGACTAGCAACCGAAAATGACAACTAATCAGAATACCAAACTGATAATCACATCACAGTATACCTGACGAGAAATGGTAGCACAAAGTATCCAATGCCAGCAAATAAATCTACAATAACTTCATCACTGCAGTCAAGACGGGCCATCCTAAGCTTCTCAGAAAGATTGCCCCAGGAGAACATGCATTTTGTTGAATCAAAGGAATAGAGAATTCCATTCTCACGATGGTCAACCCATCCATTATCTCCCACAAGAATCTCCAATCTACTGTCCCTTGTTCCAGTTTGTGCAACTCGCCCCTAGATATACCAACTTAATCATTTAACAAAATAGCTATTCTCTAAAAACCAAACACAGATGCACTATAAACTTTAAAGAATAAAATTTGAAAGAAAATTTCTCTGACTTATTGTGACATTTAGCTCAATGGAAATCCAAATGAGAGGTTTACCAAATTTTAGGAACATAGTGGTTGTCTTTTTTTGGTTACGATGGAAAAACCAAAAAATACAATGCTAACGACCTACGCTGCCATAATTGGTGCAAAATACAGGCTTCGACACATTCTAATAAAAAAATTCTTTAAAAGGGTTATTCGTTTTTTTGTCATTGAAAAGATAAGAACACTAGAGTGCGACATCCAGGTTGATAGTCCACGAGGACACTATGCTTGCTCCGTACCTTACTTGGGCAGCACCAACCCAGACAAAAGCCATTTACGAAAATATATGTTGCAGGATCTGCATCTTATGCACCATAACAGAGTTATACTTTGTCCAAACTTCATTTGGTAGTCCAGTTCCACTGGACGCTCGAATTGGCCAGAGTACAGGAATTTATCAGTCAACCGAGTTTAAAAACCTCCTAGACACATGGATAACTCTTCTGGTAATAAAGGATTGAATCAATTGTATGGATGTACAATTGCCACTGGTCTATCATTCAGACCAGATAGTGGGCATACTTAATAATAGTTGGCACAGTAAATTTATGTCACTCGCCCTATAATCGGTAAATTTATGTACAATGCACACCAGCATCCAAGTTCCCCATATGAATCCCATCCACCGTGCAACAAGACATCCCTAAAAAGCCGATCGAAAAGGACATGCCTAAAAACAGCAGCTCAATAAAACAATGCAAGTGAGCCACACTAAATTGGCATGTGCAACTAGGTTTGAAGCCAATGAAAAGAGAGAATGCAACAAGCAGCCACAGCAACTCAGATGAAGTTCTGATTACAAACCATACCTGCCGAGCAAGACGTTGAGCACCAAGCGATTTAGTGACAATAGGCCATAGCTCATCTCCAAATGAGTCCCATACTGGATCTTTAAAGGACGACACTGGAAGGACAACAATATCCCCTAGTCGATCCCATCTGAAGACAACAAAATATGCTAAACTGAGATGTATCCAGTATATCGATAGGCCCTCATAAATAGACCACCCGAAACACAAATCCTTTATCAGCTCTGAGCTAAAGCGCAAATAAACAACTCCTTCCGACCCACAATGTTGCTCCATTTTAAGAGTTCCAACTATTAAGAAGATGTGAATCTAATAAATGGAGAATTCAAATCAAAAGATATTTATAACCAACATTGCCCCTCTATTCCCACTTTTTAAACCTACCTAAGTATTTGTTAGGGGTAGTCTTAAACTTTGACTTTTCAAAGAGGACATGCATTTTAGGACATCCAAGAGCGAAATATGTACAAAAAGAAAGGACCAGCGGAGTAATAACAAATTTTTGGGGCTGAAATGCAACATATTATTCATCACTTGACAAACAAAAGATAAAGAAACAAAGATATCAGACACGCACCCTTTAGGTAGCTGGTCTAGAAGTTCTGTAGGCAGGCCTCTGTGCATTATCAAAGAAGCTACAGCCTCATTCATCACTTTAAGAGAGCTAGAAACTTTTCTCACTTCGACAGCCTCGTCTGCAAGTATAGTTGCACGTAATGCCATTAGAAGATCCAAGGCAATTAAACACGTGCAATCCTTCAATATAATATCATCTCCTGTAAATGCCTTCAACGAATGAAGATCATCCGACACTTCAAGGGCAACTCCTGGACGATTTTGCTTATCCAGATATATGGTACAAAAATTTTGAGTGATTGGGAAACAAATATGTACTCCATTTTCCACAGAATAAACCTTTCTCCCCAGATCTAACCATCCAAACTTCTTCAACACATCCTTTGCCAATTTTGCGTGCTTTCTTTCTAATTTTAAAACACAATGCGATGCAACTCTATGATGGTTAACATCTGTTCCTTGTGCTTCAGTCTCAAAATTCAGGATGGGACCTCCATTTGATATTTGTGAATTCCTTCTCTGTTGAACTTTAACCTTTCCGTTTCCTTGCTCTACAACCCCTTCATCTTTCGAAAGAGAATGCTCCGCACCAATTTCAGTAGAGCTTAAAGACATTAATGGAAGCAAGTTTATCTTCATCGGCTCACTAAACTTCGTCCCAAATGCATAACAAGAGGCTCC
This sequence comes from Vaccinium myrtillus, assembly GCA_016920895.1. Taxonomy (NCBI): domain Eukaryota; kingdom Viridiplantae; phylum Streptophyta; class Magnoliopsida; order Ericales; family Ericaceae; genus Vaccinium; species Vaccinium myrtillus. The sequence goes on along the minus strand of CM029275.1, from coordinate 18,651,469 downwards.
TCCACCAATCACAACTAGATCATCACCAACAACACTGGCTGTGCATCGAACAAAAAGATCTTTGCCAATAGAGTTGAGCATCACATACTTCCACAAACGAAGCCTCAAGTCAAGTATCACCAACTCTTGACAATGTTGTCTGACAGGACATCCCCCTATAATCCCCAGATAATTATTATAAACAAACATGGAGTGTGAAAACCTTGCATGTGGGGTTCGCCCAGCTATATTTTCCTTTTTCCATAAACATTTTTTAGTGTCAAAACTATAAAGGTCTCCCAGTGCCTTATCTCCATCATAACCACCAAACATGTATAACTTATATCCACATGCCACAAGGGTGTGGGAATGACGGGGAGATGGCCATTCCCCTTGGACACATATCTCATTCCAGTCAAAGCTGGATGTGTCAAGAACGTGGAGTGCTGAAGAGATTAAATGACCAGCAAGTCCCCCAAATACATATATTTTGGAATCTACAGCTGCTGCTGCATGGCGATGCCTATACGTAGTAAACAAAGCTAGCAGGTCAAGAAAAGATAATAGACAGAAGGACAAACACAAATCATCTTAAAATAGCCGAAGAAAAAAAGTTGCTTGGCCTAAGAGTCAACGCTTTGAATCTTGATATTTGTTTACCAAACATTCACCTCTCAAAGGCTGTACTAACGAAAAGATAGTGACTCTAAAAAGATATAACATTCAATAAAATCATTGAGAATAAATTCCAACCTAGGATCAGTGACACATCGTTTAATATGAAGGAACGTAAACAGAAACAACTCCTTTGAAATAGATGGCAGGGTTAAAGACATCACCTTGGGGGAAACACACTGCCTGTACATTTGAACAACTTCCATTCACTTGTCGTTGGGTTAAGGACCCAAACATCATCCAAAATGTTCACAGGATCAGCCCTGCCTCCAATAAGAATCATAAGGTCACCTACCATAGAAGAGGTGTGACCCATGCGCGGAGATGGAGCTCCCTGAACACTGATTGTTTCCAACTTGCCACATAATGGGTCAAGCAATGAAGAATCATTTCTTCGTGCATGTCTTCCAATACCTCCAAAACCACCAAAAATGAGAATTTTTTCGTGGTTTATGTTATCTAGTGTACAAGCAGAGTGACCCCAAAGAAAAAGCTTCTCAACAGGTTCACCAATTATTGACATCTGTACCATAGGTAGCCTAATATCCACAACTCCAGAAGACCCTGCCAAGGATTTAAAGATTCAGACGAGCTGTCATATTAAAGGAAAGTCCTGCAACCAAGCATATGTGAGTTACATAACAGTACTGCCAAAGTATGCATGCATCCAAAGAAATAAAGTGGAGCTGTGTATGATTTAAATAGGATAAAAACACTAAGAAGATTCCTTACAAATTGTCAGAATCATTTTTCTCTTGTAGTTACAGCAGAAATCAAATTTTCTACATGCGTTAGATTCAAGTGAACATTAGTTATCGGGATTTTATGCGGTGGACGTTCCCATCAATAGAAGTAAGTTAGAAACATTTTCGAAGATAATAGGGCAGAGAGGTTCTACTATATGATGAAATGAAAAGGTAGAAAGAGATGCAAACAAGTAAATCTAGAAAATCAAACACGAGCATTCTAAAATCCACCAAGCAATTAATTGATTTGCATCAGGGTTTTATGTGCTTTTTACCTGCTACATCAAAGTAACATATTATAGACAAATAGACAAAACTTCCTCTCTTTTTTCTCAATTTTCTTTTGTAAGTTGGATGGAAGGAATGACAAGAACCCAAGACTAGTAGGTCTCGTTGAGATGGAAAAAATTACAGATCGACCAATAAAAATAGGCCTTGCATCCAATCAGTTGGCGTCGGTTACATAAGTTTTAATCCCAGTTAGCAGATATTTCGATTGAATGATGAATCAATATTGGTCCATGGATGGCCAATTATCCAATTTTCAAGTCTGATTCTAGCCATCCTGAAGACTACCTTAGTGAGTTTTCGCTTACATTCCAAAAAGAGTACTATTTAATATGAAAGCAAGGTTGCACTAGCGCAATTGAGTCTGTGATTACACGGATAGATAATCATACGTCCAAGAGCATATCCAAAGTAACTAATGAAGTTCCTAAACAAGCTGAAATATAACCAACCATAGAATAACTTAACAACTCAAAGCTAGACTCACGCAAGCACATTCACATTGACTCAAATCAATGTTGCTAAGATCAAACAATCATTTACCAACATGGTTTTCATCAGCTACTTTTCCATTACTCGACCAATTCAGCTGATCCTCAGAATCCATAGCCTCGCTCTTAATCCAACTATCCTTAACACCCGCTTCTCCATTCACGAACTCTCCCCCGCCACTCTCCACAAGTTCACCTCCACCAAAACCATTTCTCAACAACACATTCATAAAACCATCAGTTCTCCGCCAATTCGCCTCCATTTTCTCATTTGCAATCCCAACAAGGAACCTCACATACTCCGGGGAAACCAAAACCCCCTCTCCACCACCCCCCAATGGCACCTCCAACCGAATCGAACACCGCACCGCAATAATCACCCTCTTGTTACTCACACTAGTGATGCCTGATTCCCTAAACCCACTAGAGATAGCAAAAGAAACCAAGTTCAGACCCGACTCAATGTCTTTGCATTCAATCGCGATTATCAACGGTTCGAATCGGAACACGAGACTAGAAGAAGAAGGGTCAGTTAAAGTTGGGTTTTCTTCTGAGTTGGGTGGGAAGAGGAGGTTGAGGAGTGAGTCTGGGTCGGCTTTTTCGTGGGTAATGAAGACCCATGTGCCACCTTTGGCCTTTTTCTTAGAGGTGGAGGTGGTGGGTTGGGAGAGGACGGAGATACGGCCGGAGCAGGAGCTGGTGGTGAAAAAAGATGGGTGGGAGTTGATGGTGTTGAGGAGTGGGATTATGGGTGTGTCTATTGAGCCTTTTGGGGATTTATCTGGTGATGAGGAACTCATGGAAACTAGGGTTTCAGCCTTCCTCTTCTCAAATGTCTCCATTGCTCTGCCGGCAGAGCACCTCGAGGAGAAGAGAGTGAGAAAAACCTAGCGAGTTGCAACTGTTTCTTCTGCACACTATTAAATCGCAAATATACCCTGTTCCGAAGTCATTACCCACAAAACATAGCTCGTTCAGTACGAGGTGGGAAAATCAATTTTCCCGTGATGGATAAACCTAGGCACAGAAGGAGGCGTACAAAAAATTGTACACAGCGCGCTTGGAGACTCATTTTTTGGTCACATTTTTTGGTCACACATAAGTGATCCGAGCCGTAATTGATTTTGAAACGATAGGATTTTGGTTCAAGCACTTCTAACCGTTCGATTGAGCTGATTTTTTTTTAGCCCCCTCGGAAAAATGTTTTAAGAACAATGAACGGCTCGGATCACTCGTGTGGGACCCAAAAGTGGGTCCCGAACACGTTATGTACATTTTCTGTACGCCTCCTTCTGTACGGGTAGCAGCGTCCATTAATTATTACTCTCTCCGTTCCTAAATAAGTGTCCAATTCTCTCTCTCTTGTCATTTTTTAAATCAAAAAATTAAGTGTTTACGTGTATCATTTTTTGAATTTTTCCACACTGAATTAAAATACATGATGAGTACTTTAGTTCGGTGTAAAAAAATTCAAAAAATGATACACATAAACACTTTTTTTTTTATTTAAAAAGTAACATAACTTTTCGTAGTAGACACTTATTTAGGAACGGAGAGAGTAATAAAGTTATGAGTACTTTAGAGCAAGTGCACCAATGGATAGCAAAAAAATGTTACTCAACAGTGTCAAAATGTATTTTACCTTTCTGATTTTTTCTCTCAAACTCCACCAACACTCTTTACTTTCCTCTCTATCTCTATTAAATATTAAAAAGTAAACATGTGTCAAGTAGGCCCCATATGGGTGTGTGTGTGTGTGAGAGAGAGAGAGGGGGAGAGAGAGGAGAGAGAAGAAATGATTTAATTAATGGTTAGCTTCTCAACAGTGCCTCGGCACTTATGGTGAGCCCAGGCCACCAAAGGTATTTTACTTTTCCTTTTACCGAGTCTGGTGTAGTGCAGAATTGTGACATTGGGAGGAAAAATGCCGAAAGTCAGAGGTTTACCTCATCTGGTGCACATGCTCTTAGTTCGGTGTTAACTAAAAAACGCTTTCTTGTCCAAAGCAAAGAATTTTAATTTTTTTGCAAGATTCCTTGCCAAAAGTATATTCACATGTAAATAAATTTTATTTTCTTTTACTTTTAGGAGAGGGAGAGAGAGGAGAGAGATTTCGAGATTTAATTAATGGCTAGATTTCAGGCCCTGAAGAAAGTTTTTAAAATGTGGCCTCCTAGAATTAAAGTATATATATTAGTTATTTGACTAGATTGCAAGCGCTTCTACATGTTGCAGTGGTGTGGTGAGGTACAGTGTTTGGAACCATGAGGTCGAGGGTTACACTCCCCTGCCTACGAAGAAGCACCTTCTTTTACATGTTAAAATAAACTGATCACAAAAAATAAGGACTAGAAGGATTTAACACGATCTTAACCATTCAGCTACTAGAGCATTTATATGCAATACATTTAACATACATAATATTTAATATATCGTAGATTTTGAAGGCCCTATTATTGGGCCAAAAATTGGGGGCCCTAAGCGATTGTTTGGTGGGCTTCCCCCAAGGCCGGCCCTATTTACTTTACCTCACTTCACTTTTCCCACTTCTCACGCAACATTTCCTACAATTGAACTCGTCCAAGTCCGCCCAACATTTTCAACAAGAAAACCTTGAAGCTGGAATTTTAACCCAACTCGTGAAACTCGTCCAAGTCCACCCACTTATAACCCGCTCAAATTTGCCCACATTGCATTATGGGTTATAAAGGTGAAACCATATTTAACTCTATTTATAAATGGGTGAAACAATATTTCAGAATAGGTACAAAATGGGTTGGTAATGGGTGAGCTAGATAGATACTAATACACAGGTCAAAGAATCAATAGAAAACTTGTCGTCAGAATTAGATCAATAACGAAAATGTTACAAACACAATATTTGACACAACATCCTATATGGCACAACACGCCATTGCTGGGACCCACAAGCTCATGGTGCTTTGATAATCTGATTTGCTAACCCTCAATTTCAAAAAAACCCGTAATTTGGAGTGCTTGTGGTGCTTTGATATTGGTTGATGCTATGCCTTGTGCACCCATTACCAAAAAAAAACAAACACACAAATACATATACATAGTATTGCAAGTATTTGGATAACTTGGCAAATAATCGAGATCTTTGAACGACTAGCGAATTTCCCGTGCTTATGACACTACCTCTTTTTTAGTATCCATATAACCTTATGTAATTGACACTATCAACTCATAAGAATCCAATTGGGGGAGCTTTAAAATTTATTCCCATCCTCCTATAACAAAACACCGTTTCATCTATAGGCAGTATCAATAGAATTTGGCTATAATCAAAATATAATGAGATCAATGTTTCTCCGTAGACCCACTTCGAATTGGGGGATCAAGCAAAGGGACAGCATGCATGCAGTCCCCATCCGAGCCGTCCATGCTCGGCGATCAACGACCAGATTTGTTTGGACTCAAACAGATCCGCACTGTTGATTGTCGAGCTGATCTGGACCGTTGATCGCCGAGCACGGACGGCTCGGATGGGGACTGCATGCATGCTATCCCCACCCACTTCTATGTAAGTATTATTGTTTATACTTCTTACTACAAAAATGAATTGAAGCGCCAAGTTCCAAGGAAAAAATGGTTCTCATTGGTTGATAAAAATTGAGAAAAGGAAATTAGCTATAGTGTACTTGCGAGAGGTTTTCGAATCTTGAAATCTGAGAACTAAGAACTTTTCGGTCAATCATGTAGCGACAGGCAAAAAATCTAACAATCACTACTGTAATAAGCATCAAGTAGGAAATGATTTAACTAAAAATCCCATGTTTACAAATTTCTAATGGCCAATTTCAATTCCAATTTCCAGCTTCTAGTGAATTATCCATATCTGTAGTGCATACGGCACACTATCACCATAATCTTTTTTTTTTTTTTTTATTTTTTATTTTATGACCCATGCTAAAAGTACTACCAACTTTTTAGAATAACTTGGGACCTCTTACAATTATTTTTCAATTTTAGGAATCGATAAAAAAAAATAAAATCACAGCAAAAACACATGTTGAAACACCCTAATGAGTTGAAAATAATTTTTTTTTTTTTTTTTTTGTGTGTGCAAAGAGCTGAAAATAGATTTACCCCCAAACCTTCACACTTTACAGGCCCTTTGAAGTCACCAACACCATCAACAAATCCAAATTAAAATCCAGATTTCCTTCTTATGACATTAACAATTTCACTTGGGCAATTAGAAAGTGACATTGTTGCTTATTTATTCATAATGCACAACACCGTCTAGAGCATCAATAAGTGGCTACCTAAATGCTATTTTTAGTTAAAGTAGCAACTTAAACCCTCAAAACCAACCTCAATATCAGCCTCTCTACTTGCCCTCTTCAATCTATTATTGCTACAGTGTGAATAATTTTGGTGCGGCATTGTTCACGCACCTCTCCCTTTTTTTTTTATTACTCTTCTACTATTTAGCTAAAGTAGTGTTTTTTTGGGAGAGTAGTAGTAGAAAGAAAAAATAATTTAATATAGTGAAATTAAAATAGATAGTCTAATTTTGTGAGTTTTTTAAAAAGTGGCTTGCTAAATTATAAAAAGTGTTTTTAGGTTAAATTTAGTTTTTTTTTTTTTGGTGTGTGTGTCTTATGTTCTAAGGTATGAAGCAAAAGAATTGTGGGTTTGCTATCGACACTAACAATTGCACCAACTCTCTCACATGAAATATGTGAGACCTACCACTCATATATTAGTCTCGTATATCCACGTGAGAGAGTTGGTATAATTGTTAATGCATATATATTTTCTCAAAGAATTGAAAAGAGTTTACAATGGCAGTTGCTGCTAGGTACACAAATTCCATCACCGAAATAAATGGACCCGACTACATGTACAGAGGGTAGTGTCCAGAAAATATACCAATCGTGTTCGGAGACCCACTTTTGGATCCCACACGAGTAATCCGAACCATTCATTATTCTTAAAACATTTTTACGAGGGCCCCACAACAGAAAATATACCGATCATGTTCGGGAACCCACTTTTGGATCCCACACGAGTGATCCGAACCGTTCATTATTCTTAAAACATTTTTACGAGGGGTCCCACAAAATTTCAACTCAATCGGATGGTTAGAAGTGCTCGAACCAAAGTCCCACCGTTCCACACACAAAAAAAATTGGTTGAAACGACGGGACTTCGGTTCTAGCACTTCTAACTGTCCGATTGAGCTGAAATTTTGAGGGGTCCATCGAAAAAATGTTTTAAAAATAATGAACGGTTTGGATCACTCGTGTGGGACCCAAAAGTGGATTCCCAAACACGATCGGTGCATTTTCTGGACGCTACCCTCTATACCCATATGTTTACCGGATCGACCACAAGGTCCACAACTGCCCAAACCGACATTCCTAAACAAAAATGATAGATACACTCCCTCCCCAACCACTCCCTACAACTCCCCCTCTCACATGTGGTAGGTCCCACCATGGGTCCCACATGTGATGGGTCCCACCACATGTGAGAGGGGGAGTGGTTGGAAGGGAGTGTATGTATCATTGTTCCTTCCTAAATTATCGAAACAACGAGATCATGACTCGTTTTCACTCTCCGCACAGCCGCCAATACGTAGGAGTGTATGTATCTGCTATTTTCACTTTCAACGTTAGTTTTTAGCCTTTTAAACCAAAGTGAGCCAGATTCGCACAGTACGACAAAAGCGATTTCCTGCGGATTTTGAGGTAGTATTATTCAATTTACCAGTTGCAGAAACTTTCCACCTTCTGAGTTGACTACTGTAATTCTACCTCTTTGTGCTTGCTCTAATCCCCTTTCCTTTGTTTTCTCACCCCTCTTGCCCAAAGGAGCTGTAAGGATGGAATGGGTAGGACCCTTCTTCATCAGTTGAATTTAACTCGGCTGTTCCGATTAGCTTGAACATGCTCTTCCATCTTTTGCACTGCGAATGTTACGTGTGGGAAAGTTAGAGATGAAAGTGTGGCAGCATTACGCTAGGTGTTCGACTATATGTCTAAGTGAATCTTTGTCTAACTTTTGTATCTTTCCCCTCCTTAGTCCTTACTTCGAACATTGAGCATTGAACATTGATCCAATTTTAGCATCCGTAGCTTCGTTCATTGTGGGTCAGGAATTGAGGTTATATGGATTTTCTAAAGTTACAATTAGAATATAAAAATTGAGGACAAAAAAAGAGCAATCAAGAACGCAATACTTTGGGGTTTTCGGCTATAGGGCTAGGTTCACGTCCAATATACTGATACAATAAGCCGGCGCCCTCTTCATACCGTAATTTTCCATCACTCTATTCCCTCATGTGTGCTCAATAAAACTCATTTTTTTTCTTACTTGCTGTTGTTTTCTTTCACAAGCCACCAACTTGAACACACTGTCTTTGTAATATGTTGGGTGAATATTTGAGATGGAAGTGTGAGAGTTGTTTTTTCATTTGTACTCTTATTATGCTCTTATGAAATTTTGGTACAAGATTGTGATAGGTGTTTGTTCATTTGTACTCCTATTATGCTCTTATGATTGATTGTTTGAAATGCAATTGTGTTCATCTATATTATGCTCCTGTTAGTGTGATAGGTGTTGGGACTGTGGCTCCAAATAATCAGATGTAGTGTTGTAGTCTAGGTATTCGTTAAAATGTCCTACTAAAATTGTCTACTAGAACCAAGTTTTGCACATCTTTTAGTTGTATTTTTGTTTCTTTTCCCTCCAATTCTCCACTGTGAGTAATATTGCAGAACTATCAGGCATATAAAATGATTTTTGGCTACAACAAAACAGCTGATTTTTTTCTTCAAAAAACACGTCGTATCCCATGGTTTTTCCCGCACTACGAAGACCAATTTAAACGTAATATCATACTATGCGCTGCTTTTCTAACATGAATAATTGCCTCTCATGCTTCCATTTTCTATTTGCTCAGCATGAACGGCACAATCTGTCCAAGGCCGTTAGATACTTTTAAGAGTACATGTGCAGAAGTCATGATGAAGTTTTGATCAAAGTGATCATCGAAGATAAGCCCAAAGTTACCAGTGAGAATCATGAAGAAGAAATCAAGGATTGCTTTACGAAGGCGTTGGTGAATGTCGATACAGAGGTAAATTGATTTATGTGCAGTTTGAGCAATATAATGTGGATTCCACTTGTTTTAGTTAACCCATCTACTTGTGAATTTAATTTCCTTCTTTCAATAACAAGAGAGACAACGTGATGCAATAGATTGATGGCATGAAAGTTAAAAATCAAGGCGATTGATTAAATGCACAAAAAGCGAGGTTTTTTTTAAACGCATTTCTGTATTTAGTATTCGCTAAATGCTTGGTTTCTTAATCTTATTTGTATCCTGTATATCATAAACTCGCTTTGTTGTTTGAGGCCATAAATGTTTGTGCATTTTAATTTCTAGATAACCACCACTGGGATTTATAGGCTATGTCGAAGCACGTGCATCTGCACGTACCAGAGCTAGTAAAATGCAAATAGGGAAGTTGAATCTTGAAACGGGTTGGGTCCTGATTGGGCCAAAGGCCCACTAAAATCGGCTCACTACATACATAAAACAAGTGAACATTTTTTTTTAAAGCTCGTTAACCTTTCAAGCCAAGCTCAAACAAGCTACTACTCGGCTCAAGTTATGATGTATAAAATATTGAAGCTACTCGAAATTGGCTCATGTTCGGCTTGATTAAAGGTCATTTGAGATCGATTCGTCTTATAAACAAGCTAAGATTGAATGTGTTCTAAACTTTCATTAACTTTTCAAACCAAGCTTGAACAATTAACTGCTCGGCTCGACCCTAGTTTTAAGTACAAAATTTAGGCTAGGGAATAGACCCACCCAATAGTCCCAAACTTGAGTGAGAAATTAGAAGGCGAAGTGACCATTTTTAAACCCTTCACCATTCTGGGGTTTACCAGTTCTTCCTCCCGTCTGCCACAAACTACACCATTCTCAAAGGATCTCTTTGTGTTTTCTACTTCTTTCCCGACATCAAGATAATGTCAAATAAGTAATCTGGGGGGTGAAAGGAAACACAACGGCTTATTGAATTTATCCCGATACTCATAAAAGAATGCCTAAAAGTAAGTAGCACCATCTAAGATTCTTTTCCCCAATTAATCAATCTCAGTTGTTCTTTCCTTTCGGAAAATAGTTATAAGCAATAAAAAAGTAGGCTTTCTCAAAGATTTCTGTCATTCAGTTGCTGTTTACAGGATCTGATGGGTCATTACCCGTTGTATTCTTAGCAGGGTGGTGTATGAAACAGCATTTGATCTTTGGGTTGCTTGAAATTTGGGAAATTTAAAGAGGAGAAGAAGTGGGAGTTCTCTGTTTGGAACCTGGTGAGTTGCCCTTTTTTTTCGGAACAGAAAAACTCAGAATATATGTTAAGTTTGTTGCTAGAATGACTTGATTATTGGGTTTTCAACCGTTTATTGCAGGAATAAGAGAGTTTGATCGATAGGGTCTTGTGCATTCTATGCTTGTTAGATTGTTTTCATCAAAAGGAAAAAGTCTTTTATCCCGAGGATTTCACGCGGGTAAGCAATTTACAATCCCAACTACTGAAGACATTGTTTTCAAGGCAATATGTGTAAACCTAAGGCAAAAGAAATGGAAATTCTTGGATCAAATGACTTTGAGAGTCACGGATACAGTAGTAGATCGCGTGGTTTGGGAGTTCCGAAACTCGCCACAACTAGCTCTGCAGTTCTTCAACTTGGTTGGGAAGAACAAAGGATTTTTACATTCATTAAGATCTTGCAGTATTGTAATTCATCTGATGGTGAACGATAGAAGATATGACGAGGCCTTAGTCTTTATGAAGAACTTGATACAAACAAAGGGTTATTCACCCTTGGAGGTTTTGGAAGGGTTGGTTGATAGTTATGAGACAAATTTGACGAGTTTAGCTTCATTTGATGCATTGGTTAGGGCTTGCACCCAAATTGGTGCCGCTGAAGGTGCTTATGAGGTGATCAAGAAGTTGCAAGTGGTGGGATTTTGGGTTTCAATTCACGCGTGGAACAACTTTTTGAACCATCTTCTGAAAGTGAATGAGACAGAAATGTTTTGGAAATTGTATAAGGAAATGGTATCATATGGATATTTAGAAAATGTGAATACTTATAATCTGCTTATTTATGCGCTTTGCAAGGAATGCAAATTCTATGAAGCGATTTCAGTGTTATATCGAATGCTGAAAGATGGAATTACACCTAATGTTGTCAGTTTCAACATGCTTGTAGACGGAGCTTGCAAAATAGGTGATATTGATTTTGGTTTAAAGCTTGTTAAGAAGATGGGATTCATGTCAGGGGATTGCGCTTCACCCAATTCAGTTACATATAACTGTCTTATCAATGGGTACTGCAAATTAGGAAGGCTAGTAATTGCACAGGAAGTTTTGAAAGAGATGGTCAAGGTTGGAGTTAACCCTAATGTGAGGACATATGCTACTTTGATTGATGGGTATTCAAGAAATGGGTGTTTGGAGGAGGCGTTTAGGTGGTGCGACGAAATGGTGGAAAGAGGGTTGGTGCCTAATGTTGTTGTTTACAATTCACTCGTCCATTGGCTTCACATGGAAGGAGATGTGGAGGGAGCTTATGTGCTTTTATCTGACATGATCGATAAGCGCATATCCCCTGACCAATTCACGTATTCTATCTTGACCAAGGGGCTTTGTAGAAATGGGTATGTAAACAAAGCTCTTAAATGTCACAAGTTGATTCTAGAAAAGAACCTTGTGGAAGAAGCTTTTACGCACAATATTCTCATTGACTATCTTGGTAGAAACAAAAACATAAAAGGAGTGAAGCAACTTTTAGGTAGCATGTTTGTTCGTGGGCTGATTCCTGATATTGTCACATATGGCACTTTGATTGATGGGCAATGCAAAGAAGGGAGCGTAGAAAGTGCGCTTCAGATTTATGACGATATGATAAAGGTGGAGAAAAGGTCTAATTTGGTAATATACAATTCCATTGTGAATGGCTTGTGCAAAGAGGCATCGGTAGAAAAGGCGAGGCTTTTGGTTGATACATTGGAGCATGCAGGTTTGCTTGATCCTATAACCTGTAACACTTTGTTAAATGGTTTCTGCCTTAGTGGGAATATTGACAAGGCATTAGATTTGTTTTCGAAAATGATAAAGCGGGGGAATTTGGTGAACATAGTCACTTACAATGTAGTGATCAATTTTTTGTGCAAGCACGGATTTTTTCGACAAGCGAAGGAACTTATGAAGGCGATGATTGTCCAAGGTCTGATTCCGGATTTCATTACATATACAACTCTTGTTACGAATATAGCTAAAAACTGCAGTAGGGAGGAAGTAATTGAACTGCATGATTATATGGTGCTTAATGGAGTCATTCCTGATACTCAAACATACAATTCCATGGTTTGTCCACTTCTAACAGGAGGTGCAGAAAAGGATCAAGCTTAACCAGTTAGTGCAAATGAATTCGTTTTGTTCCTTCATTTAAGTACATGTTCTAGTCTGTCATTTGGCAGAGTACTGAGCAATTTAGGTGGTGACATTGGTAGACTTTTACCGCTTCTTGCTTATAAATTTTGGAAGAGAGATGGCTTTTTGTTACTGGCATTTGATATGTTTTCTGAAATTGATTGTTATATACAAACCAATTTGCTATCTATATTTCATGATTGCTTTTTGGGATTTTCGAATTGGTTCTCTCCTGTTTTGTTGCTGATATGTCTGTTGTTCTTTTCTCTTTGTGTGTGTGTGTGTGTGTGTGTGTGTCAACTATTTAGCATGTCTAGAACTTTGTTTGCTAAACTTTGTGTGGACGAAATTGTGCTAAATTGAGATTTTTTTCCCCAAGTTGGTATATGTTGACAATGGAATGATTTCAAACGTGACTGAAATCTTTCATGACTCCATCAGTGACATGCATATTCTCCTTGGGTACCAAACGCATAAGCCATGGTTCCTTTAAATATCTAAATTTGATTTTTCTAGATATTTTTGACATGCATATTCCTTGGGTACCAAACGCATAAGCCATGGTTCCTTTAAATATCTAAATTTGATTTTTCTAGATATTTTTTTCAGACCTACCGCTGATGTTCACTAGCCATCGAAAATTGAGTATATTCTATGAAATTATGCATGGAGCAGATATTTCATTGTTTGCTTCTCATTTCTTTTTGTTATCTGCAATAGTACAGTGTATATGTTTCTTGAATACACTTGTGAAGTTATATGTAGGGTAAAACATAAAATGGTCTTTAGACTGTGTTGATTGTGTTGCTTTAGTCTTTAAAAAACCTATTTTGTCGATTTGGTCCCTAGTGTTTTTCATTTGTGTCAATGTGGTTCTTGCTTATCATTGAATTATCTTAATTTAACTCAACTACAAAAGGGGTATATAATGGGTTAAGGTGAGTTCTCCCTAACCCTTTGCATAAGATTTCTGGTTGATTTCTTGATTCGTGCTTCTAATGTGTTTATTCTCATTGAAAGTGCTACTATTTTTAGAAGAACAGGTCCTTTTTCTTTCGCTTGCTCGTCCTTCTGATTTACCAACAATATATTTAGTATAAGAACCTATATTTGGTATTGGCTGAGGTTCGGCTCGTTCTTTTGATTTTAGTAGCTATACAGCCTATACACATTTTGTGGTATTAGGTGTCTATTTTCATCGGTTATGATTCTTTTGGTTATATATATATATATTACTCAATTATTATTCGAATATATATTAAACGCCCTCCTACGAATGCGGAAGATATAATGGATATGTACAACGAGATTGTCAAACTTCCTTGTTCCTTAGTGTAGTCTTGGTCCATAGTTATTACTAGTAACTTTTGTCCTAGTAATTGTATTTTACTATCACACATAAGTACCTTTTAATGGAAATTTGAATGATTTCAAGGACTAAAATCATCTCAATTGAAACTTTAAGGACTGAATCGATGAGAACCGGATGGTTAAAAATGAATGTTACCCCATTTTAAAAGGACATAGGCAGTGGCACAGAAGCACATAGCCGCATATCCCACCAGTGAACCACTGGGTGCCAAGAAATTGTGGTCCCTTAGCCATCACTGATTACTCAAGGTGTCAAAAAATTATTACTAGCTCTATGATTGGGGATCGTGCAGTGCAGCATATACTTCGTGCGTGTAGTGCACCAATTTTAATCGTTCAAAAGTGTTCTAAATGGTCCAGATTCGCCGATGCTCTCTTACCTGTTAAAATTCTTTCTTACCGGTAAGAAAACTTAAGCGAGATGTGCGCTACAGGATCCCCAAATCCACTCTTATACGTGATGCTTCAATGGTTTTTTTCACCATATGTTCATATGAAAGTCAAGATTAAGTGTATAGGCTCCATAGTAGATATAAAGAGCCTGAAACACCATCATCACTAAGGCTAAGTTTTCACAGAGGTATTTTCGGTATTTTTGTACTACAAGTTGTCAAATCAACAAGTTATTCTCCTCGTATAAATTAATTGATTTGACAATTCAATATTGAAAATACCCTGGTGGAACTCGTAACTTACGAGGAATAATTCACTCCATAGTGTCACAAAGGGCATACATGACCACATACTCCGCTATTTTCAATAGTAAGCATAATTCATTAGAACCAAAACTTACAACTGAGGCATCAAAATATAAAATGCCCTTCCAAAAAAACCCAACTTTGTCTCACAACCGCAATCTCCAACGGTCAAATCCTTATCCCAAAACCTCATCCAAAACACCCTCCTTCTCACCTCACATTTCCCTCCTCTTCTCCACACCAATAGAATCCCATTACCCATTATCCCCCCATACCATCTTCTCCTCCATTGCTACTGATTTTCCACACAGAAACCCTTCACAAATTTCTACCCAAAAACAGCCTCCAATGGCTTCTTGTGCTAACACAACAATGCGGCTCTACTCAAACTTCAACCCATTCCAACTCCCAACCAAACACCCATTATCGTCATCCCATTCCAATCCTCCTTGCAAACCTTTCCATGTCACCTGCAGCCTCCGGGACCTCCGCGACCGCATCGGCTCCGTCAAGAACACCCAAAAAATCACTGAAGCCATGAAACTAGTGGCGGCAGCTAAAGTCAGGAGAGCCCAAGAAGCCGTCGTTAACGGTCGGCCCTTCTCTGAAACCCTCGTGGAAGTCCTTTACAGCATCAACGAGCAGATACAAACGGAAGACGTCGACGTTCCCCTCACCAAAGTCAGGCCTGTCAAGAAAGTTGCCCTGGTTGTGGTCACTGGTGACAAAGGCCTTTGTGGTGGGTTCAATAACCAAGTGATTAAAAAAGCCGAAGCGCGAATAGCTGAGCTGAAAGGCCTTGGTTTAGAGTACACTGTGATCAGTGTTGGTAAAAAGGGTAATGCTTATTTCCTAAGGCGGCCTTACATTCCAGTGGATAGGTATCTGGAAGGAGGGTATCTGCCTACTGCTAAAGAAGCCCAAGCTATAGCTGATGATGTCTTTTCGCTTTTCGTTAGTGAAGAGGTTGACAAGGTGGAGCTTTTGTACACGAAATTCGTTTCGCTGCTCCGGTCGGATCCCGTGATCCACACCCTCCTCCCACTTTCCCCGAAAGGGGAGATCTGCGACATTAACGGGACGTGCGTGGATGCCGCGGAAGACGAGTTCTTTCGGTTGACGACGAAAGAAGGGAAGCTGACGGTGGAGAGGGACATGGTGAGGGCACAAACGGAGGAATTTTCGCCGATTCTGCAGTTTGAGCAGGACCCGGTTCAGATTCTTGATGCATTGCTGCCTTTGTATTTGAACAGCCAGATTCTGAGGGCGCTGCAGGAGTCACTGGCTAGTGAGCTTGCGGCTCGTATGACCGCGATGAGTAATGCTTCGGATAACGCCGAGGAACTCAAGAAGTCGCTTTCGATGATTTACAATAGGGAGCGGCAGGCGAAGATTACCGGAGAGATGTTGGAGATTGTTGCCGGAGCCGCTGCTATGGGGGGCTAAAAATGGGTGGCTGAAAATATTTCTTTTTCTCCTACCCTTTCTTGGCCTTTTATTGACTACTGTCCTGTTCTCTGTGTTTTAGGTGGTTTTTGTGGGTCTTTCCTTTGCTCCTAAAATTATTCTATGCAGAGTGGATACAATTTTTACTTGTAATATTGTATAATGTGTGCAAATTTTGTGCACAACGACAACCCATAATGTGTTTTTTGGAACACGGGGACATTTCGCCTTCTTCCTCTCAGGTATATATATAATACTTGTATTATTTGGAGTTCACCTCCATGGAGTCTCTGTTGATCTGAAACACATTCATGAATGGTCCTGCGACTGAAATTCCACGGCGTCTAAATACATACAACAATCGGTAGAGGTGTTAACGAAATTCATTTGACAACCAACAGTATAAAACGTACCATATACAATGTCATGAGATTATGGTATTGACAAATTGATGTTCATCTACTCAAACTACAGAAATTCAGATGGTTGAAAATTGATGTCCGATTCTACTGGTATAAGCTCTTTGAGCAATTGATGATTTTTGAAATTTTGCAGTAACATTACTTGATTCTCAGTACTACAGATCACTCAATACGAACATAAGAAACATCACGGCCGGGATTGGTTCATGTTGTTATTTGCAATGCTGTCATTTGAAACCATATTTCTTTCTCAGTCTTTCTCCATAGTGCGCGTATACGCTTCGTCTCTCTCCTGCAAACTTGGGCACTAGTTTGTACCAGCGAGGTAGCAAGAGTTTCACAGATCCGTAGCAGCATATTGGTTTGCAGAGTTCATAAGCACCACACCATCTTCAGTTAAAGCTCTTATCCTATGGAGTGTGATAACTCTTTTTTTTTTCTCTGTTTTTTGTTTCTTCAGTATCTAATTCACATTTATGAAATTCTCAGGTTTGGTTTTGTTTGGGTTCATTGTTGGTAAAATAAGACATGTACTGGGAAATATATTGACAGTGGTAGTGGTGGCAATATTGGTTGTGGTTGTGGTGCGGCAGTGGAGCGGTGATGGTGGCTACAGCAATGGAGTAGTGGTAGTAGTGTTGGTATGCTCGTGGTAGTGGTGATGTGGCGGTGGAGTGGTGATGGCGATGGAGTAGTGGTGGTAGTAATGACGGTGACAACATGGTTGTGGTAGTGGTGGCGACAATGGTAATCGTGGTGGTGGTGCAACGGCGGTGGAGTGGAGAAGGTGGTTAAGATGATGAAAAAGTGGCGGTTGTGGACTTGCGGTGGTGGTAATGGTGGTGGCATAGTGGCGATAGTGGTGGTGACAGTGGTTTCAACGGGGGCATTGTGATGGGGTAATAGTGGAAGCGGCGGTGGAACAGTGGTGGCGGTGGAGGGTGGTGGTAGCGGCGATGGCCGTGTAAGATGTTGGTATTAAAGAAGTGAGTAGTGATATACAAGTATTACAAATTCATTCAGAATTAAGTAGGACCAGGCTATTTAATTTTAGTCACTTTTTAAACCTACCCTACATTTTAAGAGCGGCTTATTTACCTTTTTAGTCCTCAAAGTATTCGCGAAATGTCAATTTGGTCCTCAATATTCAAATCGTGTCTATCGAGTCCCCAATGTTCACAATGTGTGTTTAAATGGTCCCTGTGTCTAACTCCGTCCGTCTTCTCCGTCAAATGCAGGAGTAATTTCGAAATTTCCGCCCCACAAATCTTATCTTCAACCTCTAAACCTCTATACTTTCCTCTCACTTCTCAAGTTCCATTTCCTCTCTCTCTGTCTACCAAAGTTAGGAAGAAACATGAAGATTGCAATGTTGACATCGATCCGGGCAAAGCTTATCTTCAACCCTCAACCCCTTAGCTTCCACCCTCACCCTGTTGACAAAAAAAAGGGAAACTTCGACGGTGGGTGGCTCCGGCGGAGGAAGATCAAGGGGTTGCTGTGGATCGGAGATGGGGACGGAGAAGGAGTCGGAGACGGAGTTGTTATCACAATCCCCGGAACGGTAGATAAGCTACCAAGTGCAACGGCTCTTCTTCTTCTTCTTCTTCTTCTTCGTTGCCGTCGTCGGACATAGCTAGGCAAATTATTTCCGCAAGTGTTCCTGTATCAATATATGTATTTAAAGTTCAATTTAAAACTCGTGCACCAAAATTAGATTTTTTCAGGAATTTCTCTCACATGCAATTGGTAGTGATTGGTCCTAATTCTCACAGAGGTGATGATTTGCATATGGTTGGATTCAATCTGATTGCCCCCTTCTTTGAATTGCTATGATCGGCAAGGCAAAGTTCCCATATAGCGGTTTTCTCGGAAACCATGGCAGGGATAGTGGTTTTGGTTCCAGGGGAAAAAGGTACTCCCTCCGTCCCAATTTGTTTGCTCACAATGGGAATACGTGCAATTTCAAACCCCTACAAAATATATTTCTCGATATTATTTTTTAATTTGTTTTATACCAAATTAAAGTGCTCATTGAGTACTTTAATTTGGTGTAAAAAAAATTTAAAAATATTATACAAAAGTACATTTTTTAACATCGACAAAAATACACGTTTCCCAAAGCGAGCAAACAAATTGGGACAGAGGGAGTACTAAATAAACGTACAAGAAGAGGATTTACACAATCTGATGAATAGTGACCTGTTCACAAAATAATTGAAGAGTGTTCGAACTGGAAGAGCTCAATAGTAGTGTTCTTACTTACAAGTTTGATGTTGTCTCTCTCTCTTTTTCTTTTCTTTTTTTCAGCGGTCACATACAAAAAAAAAAAAGGGACCTCAGATCTTGTGTTGATATGGCTGACATCGGCGGCGACACCAGGGGTGCCGGCGATATCGTAAAGAGAGAGATGAAAGAGGAGCGGGTTGAGCTTCATGAGGAGTGCGAGCGGCTAACCGATGCCGGCGGCGGCACCCAAGACGGCGACTTTCCGCTCAGGGGCCGATTCCGATGAGTAGCTGCGGCGGAGTAGTTGAGGTGATGGTGACGAGGCGGAAGTGTTGGCCCTTTTGAGAGATGCCCGGATCGATCTCAACATTGCAATCTTCATGTTTCTTCCTAACTTTGGTAGACAGAGAGAGAGGAAATGGAACTTGAGAAGTGAGAGGGAAGTATAGAGGTTTAGAGGTTGAAGATAAGATTTGTGGGAGTGAAATTTCGAAATTACCCCTGCATTTGACGGAGAAGACGGACGGAGTTAGACACAGAGACTATTTAAACACACATTGTGAACATTGGGGACTCGATAGACACGATTTGAATATTGGGGACCAAATTGACATTTCGCGAATACTTTGGGGACTAAAAAGGTAAATAAGCCTTTTAAGAGCCATTTAAAACATTAAGTGTCATAAAATATGATTATCAAACCAATTTAATTACTTATTAGTTAATCTATTCAGTTTTAAGTGTTGAATTGAGTTATCAAACAACCTTGTACCTTTATATCTAAACCCCATCTCCCCTATGTATATTGTCTAACCTTGCGCACACAATATTATTGGCTTAATAAAATTCAAAACTCAGGTAAAAAAATAAAAAATAAATGCTTTAATGTATTAATTTAACGTGCTTATGACAATTCATCCAGTTTATTATTTGGAAACGGTCAAAAGTGCAATGATTTATCCTTTTTTCTCTAGGCAATGATTCACCCTTGCTAACCCAACGGAAGCGGGGGAGGTGCTGTGCACAGCCATGCTCTGCATGGTGCTGTGCACCCCTCGGCCGTTAGATTGAGTTTTGGACGGTTCAGATGTGTTTTGATTTTTTACCCGTAAAAAAAATCAAAATTAAAAAAAATTGCCGAACGCATCCGAACCATCCAAAACTCGATCCAACGGCCGAGGGGTGCACAACACCTCCCCCGAGTCCCTAACCCAATAACCTATTAGAGCCCATTGATATGACTCAGATGTTTAACCTCAATTATTGTATAGAAATCAGAGGTTAATTACATATCACTCATGATTCTTGTAGCACACCAATATGGAACACCGTGTGGTGATAAAAAAAATTGGTAAAAAAATCGTGAATTTGAGAATGTGGTAGCTTGATAGCACGTAAAAAATGCTCAATTCAACAAGAAAGCATTAGTTGAAAATACATTTTCAAGTCACTCCAACTTTATGCCCGTTCTTCCTTATTTTTTAGGCTGTTCGGGGTGAGATAATACAAAACTATAGGACCAAAAAGATGTTACATGGTGTATACTTTAGCAACTTGATCATACTTTCAAATAACTACATTAACTATTTGGCGAGAATTTGAAATTGGAACAATTCAAAAACGGTCCTGCTAATGGAAGCTTCTATTAAGCATAGGAAAAGACCAAAAAAAAAAAAAAACCCACCCTTCAATATACTCAATACACTTTCATCCACTTTTCACACATTTCAATACAATTTCTAAATCTTAATACTTAGAAGTTTATTGGGCTTCTTTTAGCATTTTTCAAAAACACTAAGAACAAAATTCACAAAAATAGAAACTTCAAGGACCAAAGTTCTCTAAACACATATTTTACGACCAGAAAGTGTATTTTACCCTAATTCAATCGCCCACAGGTTACGGGGTTGCTGCTGTGCAGAGGTTGCACAACAGTTGCTGCGCACTGCACAACAGCAGCCGCGCACAATCACAGCCGTCTACAAGTGTTTTTAACGGTTCGGATTGAAAACAAATTGTTCGTGCGAATAATTTTTCTCCTTTGTTTGAAATCTAGGCCATTCATCCAAGTAACGGATGATCCAGATTACAAGAAGAAATTCTTTGTCAGCCTCTGCACAAAGCAAAGAACTCCAAGTCCGAGGTTACACGTGGCTATAAGATAGGTTAACAAACTAGGCACAGGGATTGGGAAATCCCAGGGGAAAGCTGGATCGTCCTCCTGGACCCCACCACCTTTTTGTCCATACGGCACGTGTCCACTTGTCGTCAAATCTCAATGCTTGGTTGTTCCCTCACTCAGCAAACTCCGCCGCCAATGCTTGGTTAGCAGCTTTAGGCTCACATCTTGGTGCCTGAGACGACATCCTTATTTTGGGCTTAGCTGTTCCTATCTTTCGTTTCTTTGGGTTGTTCTCTAAATTATTTTCAGTGTATTTGGTAGTAATTCTTGTGGACGGCGAAATTGATTTCCCAGAATTAGTTGATGTGTGCGAAAGTTAACCCGAACACTTAATTATAAAAGAAAAAATGTTAGCAAAAAGAAGAGAAAAAACCGCACTTGAATACTACTTGATAATAGTAATTCTGAACCAAACTTGAACAATGAATTATTTGGCTCGTTCTGTTTTGTTTCCTAATCGAAATGATCCCCGCCTGACCAAGAAATCTCAACCGTTCAAAGCTACAAAACCCCCCGTTCCATCCGGTGCACTGGTAATCTGGAACTTCACGATAAGACTGCACTCGTGAGTCGTGGCACTCGACTCTCGTGATCGTGAGTGTCAGTTTTCTTCCTATTTTAGAAGAATCCTTTCTCCCAAAATTTATTTTAATATTATTCATTCATTGGAATATTATAGTCTAATATTGATAGATATACGTAGATAGATACAGGGAGAGATCAGAGACGATGAATTGAACTCATGGGTGGTGAAGAAGCAGCATTCTAGAGAGAGAGAGAGAGAGAGAGAGAAAGAGAGGGAGGGAGGGAGTATTCTTTTTGAGAGGGTCTACAATGGAAGTCCCTTTGCATGTACAGAGACCACTCTGTTGTAAAAGTATCTTCTTCGGTGAAGGAACTCATTTCAAGATCAAACCAGTTGTTGGGTTCTTCCCCTATGGAAAGACCAATATATCCTCACAGGTAAAATCTCATAACTCCTACCCATTGAATTATAATTGAATATTTTGGGGTTTTAGATTTAGTTGTGAAATCTAAGGATGGGTTTTGTTATTTGTAGTCTGAATGCCCATAAAGGTTCTAGGTTGTTGTTTGATTACTTCGTTCTGTTTTTGCTTTTTTTTCTGGGGGTTGAGCACTATGTTGATTCATGCCGTGTTCCACAAACAGACTTAAACTGAAGTTACTGAATAAGTGAAATTGGAACTGGCTTATTGAGTGGAATTGGGTTGATGTGTTGTGAGGGGGTGAAGTGTCTCATGTAGTGATAGAGCAATAAGTCAGTTTTGTAGAATGGATTCAGCAAATGTAAGCTTTGTTGACAATTGGTAATTGATAGATTTAGTGTTTCTTTTCCAATTGGAGATCAAGTGAGTATGCTGTTAATAACTGAACACTTGCAGTATGTTTTAAGTTTCAAGCACATCCATATCTCTGTAAAACAAAAAGCTTTATGCAGTATATGTAATGAAGATTTGTCATAATTCTGAATGCTACAGTCATCTTCATGGCAAAAAGACTTTCCAGTGGCTGGGTTTTCGCATCGAGTAACTGCAAGTGCAGGTTAACTACTTCTAACTTGAAGTGTCTTGGTTAATATTCTTATCAAGTATATCTAGAATTGATATTATGTTACTATTTTTGTTGTGTTGAAAGTAGATTTTTCAAGAAGGCGGCCTAGAAAAAAGATGAATTCAAGGGCTAAAGGCTCCGGTCCCAAGGGATTTGTGCCCGAAACGCAGGTGGGGACAAGTACTCAAAAGCAGGATCAAAGGAGTAATGGAGGAAAAGAAGGTTCAAGTACGACTACTTCCACATCTGGCGATTATATTGGCACTCCTAATAAAACAGTTGAAATGAAAGTTGATACTGATAAAGAAAGCGTAGCTGGAGTTCATCCAATGAAGAAAGTTGAGGAAGGAAGACAAGATGAAATTGATTGGAAACTTAAGGAGGTACAAGATGGAAAGTCTAAGGCAGCTGAAAAATTAAATCAAGTGGCTGAAAATGGAAGAGTTCGTTCAGTTAATGATGGCTCGGCAAAGTCGCAGAAACTGAACACAATTGCAAAGAATGTTGGTGATGTGGTGGATAGAACTGGTTGGGGGGGAACAACTTGGGATATTGCTAAGAGGGAAGTTGCAAAGCACAATGCAAGCATTGATGTTGATGAGTCAAAGAAAAAGATTGCGACTGTTAGGAATGAGAGAGTTGATTTCAGACAAAGTGAAAGTATTATTAGAGAAGAGAAAGAGGATGATGATTCTTCTTCTATTAAGTTGAAGTTGGAGATGGAAGAAAATATGCGTAAACAGAAGATAGAGAGGCTTGCCGAGGAGAACTTCTCAAAAGGTATTAAGACGTTTCATTATCCCGAGGTAGTCAAACCGGATCAAGACATAGAAGTATTTCTTAATAGGGGCCTCTCCACCCTCAATAATGAGCCAGACGTTATGATCATGGGAGCCTTTAATGACTGGAGGTGGAAGTCGTTTACCGAAAAGTTGAATAAGACTCATCTCAAAGGGGATTGGTGGTCTTGCCAACTTCATGTTCCTAAAGAAGGATTCAAGATAGATTTTGTTTTCTTCAATGGTAAAGACATTTATGATAATAATGAGAAGAAAGATTTCTGTATAACAGTGGAAGGTGGGATGTCTGTGTTTGAATTTGAAGATTTCTTGCTTGAGGAGAAACGGAGGGAACTAGAGAAGCTTGCTAAGGAGCAGGCTGAAAGAGAAAGACAAGCAGAAGAACAAAGGAAAATAGAGGCAGAGAAGGCAACAAGCGAAGCTGATAGAGCACAGGTGAGAGGAGAGGTACAAAGGAAAAGAGAAATTTTGCAGGAGTTGATGAAAAAGGCTGCAAGGTTTGTTGATAATGTGTGGCATATAGAGCCTAGTGAGTTCAAAGGTGGGGATATGGTCAGATTATATTATAACAAGAGCTCAGGTCCTCTTGCTCAGGCTACGGATCTATGGATTCATGGAGGGCAAGACAATTGGAATGATGGATTGTCTATTGTTGGAAGGTTAGTCAGCTCTGACAGAGAGGATGGTGATTGGTGGTATGTTGACGGTATGTATATGCGTTGATTTTAATTTCATCTGCATGGTACTATGCCTGCCATTTCGTTCATCTTCTTAGATAATGGAACCAAATGTCTTTCGGGTGGCATAAATGTAATAATTGACACGCATAATGGTACGGTTGAAAGTCTTCTACGCTTGAATTTTACTTGTATCTTCGAAATTTCAAAATGGATGGTATGACGTCGTGTCGGATTGACATGCCATAATGTCATGATCTTCTTAAAACATCAGTAGTAAATCTTCCAGTCTGTTAGGAGTTCTAATGTTATTCGACTAAGTGACAGTTATTCGAGCAACTTATTGATTTTTTGCAGTTCTTGTACCTGAGCGAGCCCATGTCTTGGATTGGGTTCTCGCTGATGGTCCACCTCAGCAAGCCATTGTTTATGATAACAATCATCGTCAAGACTTTCATGCGATTGTCCCCAAAAGCATCCCTGAAGAAATGTTTTGGGTTGATGAAGAAAATAAGATCTACAAGAAACTACAGGAGGAAAGGAGATTCAGAGAGGAGGCAATACGTGCCAAGGTAATTTATTCATTAGATCGCATTGGGTGTGAAAAGAATTTTGTGCTCATTACGAGTTATAATTGTATTTAAGCGGCAACGAGGCAACGACGAAGGAGGTCAAGAGTGGAGGAAACATTTTCTTTTCTTAGTCTCTGTCCCTTTTTGACATTTCCTCTATTCCTACTCACAGGCTGAACAAACAGCTCGTATGAAAGCCGAAATGAAGGAGAGGACATTGAAAACATTTCTCTTATCTCAAAAGCATATAGTGTACACTGAGCCTCTGAACATTCAAGCAGGAAGTGCGGTGACAGTTTTCTATAATCCTGCAAATACAGTTCTGAATGGGAAATCAGAAATTTGGTTCAGATGCTCCTTTAACCGGTGGACCCACCGCATGGGCCCATTGCCACCACAAAAAATGTTGCCTGTTGAGAATAGTTCACATGTCAAAATATCTGGTGAGTACCAACATTCTGTTGGTTATTACTATTCCTGGAATTGTGTAAGATTTTGTATGTAGTCCTAAAATTTTGCTAACTTTGAGGCCTTTTCTCCATAGAAAAAGCTACTGAGACGTACTCTTCCATGGGTTACTCTTTCCTGCTTCATTGTGATATCTAACGTCTCCGATTTATTGTCCAGTCCTGAAACATCTTTTGTTAGCGTGCATGGGAAGCTTATCCTTAAGAAACACTATGCACCTGATATTCGTGTAGTTTAGTTTCTTTAGAAGCTAAACATGAAATTCGTGTAGTTTAGATGGTTTAGAGGCAGAAGCACCGGGGACCTGGCATGAGAGAGAAAAATCACTGATTAGACAAGTCAATACTTTATGTTACAAACACGCAATTTCAGTCAATGTACTGTGGCGTTCTTTTTGTCTTAAGTTCCTCTTGGTGACCAGTTTTCCTCTCTTGCCGAGCCAAACTCATCCTGAAGACAGATCTCGATTCACATTCTTTTTATCAGGCCGTGCTTTGTGATGCAACTCGTTATGAATTTTTCTTTGTAAAGCTACCAATCAACCAACCAACAAAACACTTGTTACTGTTATTCCTTTTAGGTTTACTTTAGGAGGTTTACCAGTATGGACCAGTCAATGTTTTATCGGTAAGGTTTGTTGTTTGGTGGAGCTATACGCTATTATCTAAACTATAGTTGTCGGATAATTTGTTATGCATGCATTTCCTAATCGTGCCTTTGGGAAATGGGTAATTGATGCAGGCCAAAAAATTTAGTTATTCTAGAAATATAAGAATTTTAGTTTATTACTTTGAATTTTGTATTTTAGTACGAATCTTTCCGTTTTAGCATAAATTGCCTAGAATATTAGGTTTTCTTATTTAGGTTGATTCTATTTCGTTTTTATTATTTTATTGTTCTCCAAGACGTAGATTTTGCTTTCCATTATTTTATTTCCTTTTTTGTATTTTTAGGCTATCATTATAAATAACTAAAATAAGGATGTAAACCTTAGGGCTACGGGTGGTTGTTTATAATTCGATTAATGAAAAATTGAGGGTTCTCTCAATATTGTTTGTTCATAGAGAGATTATCTCTTGTTCATGATTGTCCTTGCTACACGTTCTTCTTTTTCAACATGCTTCCTTGCATCAGTAATCCAACATGGAAGGCTGTGGTTTACAAGAAGTCTTTGATTCAAGTCTCTTGACCACATTGGTTCCCTTTTTGCTTTATGTTTAAGCACGGGTACTTCTAAAACCCCATACTGTACCAGGTACATGTACTTCATGGGTACTTCTAACTACGTACTGGGTACTTTGAAAATGTATCGGGTACTTATGAGTTTCTGGGTACGGCAATGCGTACTTTTAGGCCTGTTCGTAAAGATTTAAAAAATTTAGGGGTTCCGCGTGGAAAAAAAAAAAAAAAAAACCTCAAATAGGTGGCCAGCCTGGCCTTAATTTGTAATCCTCAATGCGATAAAGTCATCAACCGAAGACCACGACTCAAGTAGGACATCACATTATACCCAAGGAGAGACTAGGTTGTGGGACATTGCCGGAGATGCATTTGATTAAATGGTGGGCGCTGGTATTATCGAAATCACTGATCTGTTACTTGATGAGCCAGAGATGGAAGCTGTGTTGTTTAGAGATGAAGCCGATAAAGTTCAAGATCCTTAGTTCTTAGTACTATTTTTTTTTTCTTTCTTTTTTTATTTTGGAGCTTGCTTTAAGTGTTTTTGGTATGTACTAAAACTCTAAAACGATATTGCGTTGCTTTGATCTAGGATTCTAGGCACGTTGAACTTGATGTATGAACTCTTAGTCTCTTAAGTTTTATTTATGCTGCTTTTTGTCGGCAAAATGGGTTTATTATTTGGTTTATGCAATGGAACATAGTAAAATAGGAAAAAATAAAATAAATTACCCTGACGTATCCAACCATACCCATACCCTACTTTTTTAGGTTCTTGCCATATGATGTAACCGTACCTCGTATTGGTACCCGTGCTTCATGGCCATGTATCGATGTTTGTATCTCTACAATCTACATACAAGAAGGGGTTGAATGAGAGGAGCAGTGTTTGATAACTTGATATATTGTTGGGCTCATTTTCTAAGTTCCTAACAACTTAATCTTTTGGGACAATTAGTAATCTAAAATAACCAAATCGTTCCCTATGTGCTACATGCTTTTCTTAATCAGGTATTGATAGTAACTCATATGTTACGATCACCAATTGATTGTATAGAAATGATGCTCATGGCTGGTGGAGCTGTGCTGCTATAGGCCGTTGCATACACAACTAATGCCTTCTCAATCATATATAGGTTATAACTTCTGTGTGTACAGACCCACTTAGTTTTCTGATTGTAAATCCGTACATTTGCTTTATCGATAATGCTGATAAAATTCATTTTGCAGTCAAGGTTCCATTAGATGCATACGTGATGGACTTTGTTTTCTCTGAGAGGGAAGATGGTGGAATTTTCGATAACAGAAATGGTGTGGATTACCACATACCCGTGTCCGGAGGAGTTGTTCAGGAGTCACCAATGCATATTGTGCATGTTGCTGTTGAAATGGCACCTATTGCAAAGGTAACTTATGGTCATTAACCTTTTCTGATATACTACAAAACATTTTAGTCAGTCATCTCTGTTCTGTGGAAAAAAATGTTCTCATGCTTTTTGTTAATGTGACTGAATTTCATCCTTACAACTGCTTATCAATTCAAATTAGGCAGTGTCTAAATGTAAATTCTTTTTTCACATACTTTCTAGTGAAACGGCATGTAGGGATAATTGTTGCGTCGAGTCTCAGGACATTTCCACATTTTAGTAGATTACAGCACTGTGTTAATGGTTGGTTTTCTGCCTTGTTGCCAATTGGTATCATTTAGAGTTGACAAATGCCTAGAAGAGATTGGACATTTTTTGTGTTTGTTTGAGAATGTTTAATGGAGGTATTTCTTCTGTCGCAGAAGCACAAACATGAAAATATTCTGAAGAGTTGATTCTTGTTTGAATCTCTGATATTTGGAATACTTTTGAATTCATTGATGTCAAAAAGTAATCTTACCCGTGGTAATGAGGAAATGGTTGGTTGAATAAGCAACTGCGCATTTGGTCTAACATTGGACATACTTGGTGTTGGGTCTACCTAAAATGACATCATTGACACTTCACGGTCAACATAGTTGTCTTCCCAAATTAGAGCTTGCTAAGTTTTTATTTCTGTTCATCTATGTTGACTCTTTCTTGAGAATATATTCTTGACATTGTATGCTCTCTAGTCTTTCTGCCAATCATCCTTCAGGAATAAAGGGACAGAGCTAAAGGGACAGCGATTTTTAAATTTCTAATGCATAAAGTTGGATTAGAATACAGAAAGGCTCCTCTAACGTCTACCCTTATTTAGACAACGGAGAGAGTAGGAAATCTGACTGTATATCAAGGTCATTCAACATTGGCACCACAGCAGCTGCCAGTTGCCACACTACTATTTGCTTCATCTAACTATGAGAGTACATATGTATATGTATCCAGTGCGAAGTTGAATGTTCCTCCTTAAATTGTTACTTTTTAATTTTTACGCTCCACACCCACCCACCCCTGTGGCGGCCCATTTTGCATGCTTGCCTTGTTGCTTTATGTCGTTTTCTTTGTTTGGTCTCATGCTGCATCCAATATTTTACAGGTTGGAGGCCTTGGTGATGTTGTCACTAGCCTTTCACGTGCTGTTCAAGATTTAAACCATAATGTCAATATCATCTTTCCAAAGTACGATTGTTTGAATCTAAGCAATGTAAGCTTCAATTCTGTTTCTTTAGTCCAGATCTCATGCTGTTTTTTTTGAGGAGGTGTAGAAAGTATAAATGCCATATTAGGCCTCTGGCAAATAGTATCAATTCCACTGTCTTATGTTGTTATACCATATTTGAGGCTCATGTCACACCTTTTTGGTTTGTGATTAAAAACAAATCAAAGAGGTAGAGTTGTTTTTACATTATGTCTACCAACAAAGTGGCAGGAGGTCTATTGTATTATATATTGAATCTAACTGTGTATTTTGAGAACGTGAGGAAACAATTAGTAAAGTAAAATTAAAATGACTGCTTAAATCTAATATTTTCGTCATTAAATTTTTTCCTCATTCCATTTATGCAAGATATTATATTTTAAGTTGCGATGTAACAGAAATCAACCAAAAAATTTCTTGATTCACATAATCATGTTTGTTGTGAAGGTTTACTACTTGGTAGGAAAATTTTGTTGTGAGAATGGAAGATGGTTTTGTTGGTTGATCTTAGTAGGATCGTTATCACCTTGTGTTAGAGACTGTTCATTCTATCCTTGCTCTCCAACTTCTGCATTAATGTTTCTTGTTGATCTCTTAACTCAATTTTTTCTACAAGTTTTATGACTCGGCTTACCTTATTTAACATGTTTTTCGATAGGTGAAAGACTTCCACTTTCAGAAAAGCTATTCTTGGGGTGGGACTGAGATTAAGGTCTGGTTTGGCAAGGTGGAGGGCCTTTCTGTCTATTTTTTGGAGCCTCAAAATGGGTAATTCCTTGTTACTACTTTGCATAGTATGCTTACTGTTTACGCTATACTATTCGTAACTACGTTCTTTGAGTCTTACTTCTTATAGCTGTGGGTGTGCACTATCTGATTTTTTGTTCTGCATCCATACCAGTATCAACTTAGGGTAGCTCACTCACTCGTGTAGCACATAGTAACTTAGTCCTTCCATTGAGTCATGACATTACCTTAATGATTTTCAGTATCTGGAGTGACCTTTTCAGCTATTTGATCTTGCCTCCTGCCATTCTTTTCTTTCTTTATTTATTTTTCCTTCTCTTGTGTGTGGTGGTGGTGGTGGTGTTGTTTTTTTTTTTTTTTTGTGGTGAGTCTGGTGACTGGTGATGGTCAGATTGTGGGATATTTAATTCACTGTCTCGTCATATGCTTGAGATGCTACATTGGCTACAACTTTGTCCTCTCCCTCTTCAGGACAATTCAATCCTGCATTTTGTCCTTCCGTGCCATTTGAATGCTTGGGTTTCTCATGCTTAAAGTAATTAGTTGCAAGTTATAGTTCTGCTTCTTTCAATCATGGTCTCTGACTATCCTGTAATTGTTCTTGGGCCACTTTTCGGGGTGCGGTTTGGGCGGGAACACTAAGGATCACTCTACGGCTATTCGTACTTGATCCTGGAGGATATTATGTTTGTGTATTATTATTTGTACAGGGATATTATCAAATAGGTTAAGTTTTTTTTGAGGATTTATCTATTAGGGAATATTGTTAAGTTAGTCTTATCTTTATCCTTTTATGTTTGGAGATCCTATTTAATGGACTACATGTGATGTTTTGTTGTTTTCTCGAAAAAATTGAATTTTTCTTTAGCATTAGCGTGGGTGCAAGTACTTCCCACATAGATGTTGGTTTCTAGGTTGTCGTAGGTGCGTATCATTACTTCTTGATTGTCCTACATTAGCCACGGTGTGTCGGGTGGTCTGGAGGAAAAAGTAACACAGTCTAGAACAAAGTCGGGGGCAAGGTATAGTTCTCAAATAGTCATAAACATTGGATCCAAGACGACATCTATTCTTGAATCAGTGTACTGGACTGATAATACTTTGTATTCCATGAGATCCATGTCGCAGATAAGACTTTTTCATTCTTTCCTTCTGAAACCAATTTATTTCTTCGATGCAGAATGTTGTTCTAGTTTTTTTTATCAACTGTTGTTCTTCTGAACCAGTGCTCAATGTGGTAGTATCTATTTGGGTAAAAAGCACTTCGACCCCCTCATCTATCGCATTTTTTCGACAGAGAAGTTGATCGGAGAAGAGAAAGGTGTCAGAGAGAGATGGGGCAGATAGAGGGACGAGGGAGGAGATCGATGTGATTACTTGGCTGATTGTTGCCCTAATATAACAAAGGGTAATTAGGTAATTGCACCCCCTTCCGTTAACGAAAATGGACGGAATTGGACGAAAGGGGGTTTCGTGATAAGTTAAAATAGATGAGGGGGTGTCATTGATCACTTTCAAAGATGAAGGGGTGTATCTGAAAAAACGTGATAGATGAGGGGGTCTAAATGCTTTTTACCCTATCTATTTTTGTTCTAGCAAGCCAACACTTGCCCAAATGCTAAAGAGAAATTACAAGCAAGATTCGGTAGTGATGGCCGAGACTACTCGAGATGACGTTATCGACATGACTAAGGAGGTGCGAAGGGATCATTGATATGCCCAAAACCTTAAACCCTTGCCGATCAAAAAAAAAAACCTTAAACCCTTATTCGGTTATTCCTAAAAAAAATTATTTATAAGCTGAGATGGGCTGAGCCCCTCGCAGTGGTGTTTTCCTTTTCATTCTGATGCAACACGGGGAAGCTTACCGAGCCCACATGGGTTCCATATTATTTGCTCGCCTCAAAAAAGGGAACAAATTATAATCTTTATTCTGTCTGATTTTGTTTACCACGTGCACAATGCGTGTGCGGAGAGGCTAATAAATATAGCTATTTACATACACACAGATAGATTTTGTTGGGTGGTAATTCCTCTTTCAATCCTTTGTTCCCCCATTTGTATGGATTGGTTTGCTGCCTTAATGTTTCCATTTCTTCCATGGGATTTTGATATGTTCCTTGATTTTGCTTCTTCTATCCAAGTTAAACCTTTGAACCGCAACAATAGGACACTAGAGTCAGATGACCGACAAGTTTGGAACCAAGCGATCAAAACTAGGCGATCGGTGACTTGCCCTGCGATCGGTGACTTGCCCTTGGATCTGGGCCCAGCCTTGAAAAGATTGTTCTTGGAACTTGGAGCCCCTTTCGGTAAAGATTTCTAGGATGATGAACTGAATCCAGCTTTCCTGAAATCTTGTAGACAGGATTTCTGTAGCATGGTCCAAATTGCTCTAGAGTGCTCTGAATTAATTTCATACCAATAGTGAGGAATGGAGCCGTGATGATGACAAACTTCCCCAGACAACCGCAAGGTTTGTTCAAGGAGCCACAGTGGAATACTTATGCTTCTGTTAATGTATTCAGAAGGAAGATGATAGTGTTGGCTTGTTTGGCTTCCATCTACAGTTTTATGGCAGAGGAGTTGGGGGTTTCTCGAAAGCTAGGACAGCCATTTATTCAACTTCAAGAAAAGATTACAGTGCTTTCGTAAGGAAAGATTGCTGGTCTGAAAATGAAAGAAAAAGATCATGAGCCTTAACTTGGGGGATAATTTCTGGTGTTCAGGCACAGACCAACGAAACACCAATGCAGCTGAGTATCTTATATAAGTCTATTCTGATTTCTGATGCTGGTGTAGACGTGGATTAGCGTGGTTGCTCCTTAACGTTGCCCCAGCTTGTATTTAAATAAGGGATGAAAATAACGAACCTCCAAATACTTGACTTATTTGTCTTTCCAGAAGTATTTCTGCTCTATATCGTTGGTTTTGCAGCACCTTCTGTGGTAATTTTTTTCGGTTTAAGTAAGGTTTCAATGCATGGAAAAGCTATTATACATACTTGTCTTATCTTGTTTCTCCCATTGCAGATTGTTTTGGACGGGTTGCATTTATGGTTGTAAAAATGACGCAGAAAGATTTGTCTTCTTTTGCCATTCTGCTCTTGAATTTCTTCTCCAAAGTGGATTTCATCCTGTGAGTTTACTGTTTGACTCATACCAATTTGGTTATTTGTATCTGGCATTCTACTTCCTCAACTCCTGCGAAATTATACTATTATGTGGCAGTTTCCCTCTTTTACCATTTGAAATCTTTTGGCAACCCAAGATTCAATCAAGAGAAAGGATGTCTTCATACATTGTTGTATACATAAGACTCTGGATGTGAAAATTTGAGTGCGGAAGAAAAAAGAGACAGAGATCTTTTGTTATTAATTTAGACAGTAAACTACCTTTCACTAGTTATAGGTTTGGTTGTAATTGTTGCAATTTTTTTTATGTTTTGTTTTCTTTCTTTATGAATTTATCTACAGAAGATAGAATCAGGCACTTCTCTCACACTGGGTGAACATATTCCTTCCCCACCTGCTTACGCAAAGCAGATTATTCCCCACCTACTTACGCAAAGCAGATTATTCCTCTTTATGACAAAATTCAAAGTCACCAGAATTTTTTATTTGGTTTTTGAACTGGCAACAGTAAACGCCTATATGATGATATGTTGTGCAGTCCTTCAATTTGTTTTCTGTACGTTGAATCTGTTTTCTTACTTGAATCTAAGGGCCTTCTTTATTCTACATTTTGCAGGACATTATTCATTGCCATGACTGGTCTAGTGCTCCAGTTGCGTGGTTGTTTAAGGATCATTACATGCACTATGGTCTAAGTAAAGCTCGGGTTGTCTTTACAATTCATAACCTTGAGTTTGGAGCCCAATTCATTGGAAAAGCCATGGCATATGCAGACAAGGCTACAACTGTTAGTGATTATTTAATTCCTCAATAATTTCTCCTGGGCTCTAAGGCAGTTATTCCTTAGCTTCCAATGTTTTTCAGCTTGTATCAGTTTTACCAAATGATTGAATAAGCAGCAACTTCCAACCTGAATCCAAGACTTGATAACATTTGATTTTTGTTTCCTTGTATCTTCAATTTTTTGGATATTTACTCTTTTATGCATATGCAGGTGTCAAACACCTACTCCAAGGAAGTTTCTAGAAACCCTGTAACTGCTCCATATTTGTACAAGTTCCATGGGATACTAAATGGAATTGACCCTGATATATGGGACCCATACAATGACAGTTTTATTCCAGTAAGTGTGCTGTTCTTGTTCTTCAAATGCTTTCTTTCTCCTCCTTTTCCAGAATAGAATGGAATAGTGGGATCTATCCCAACATTCTTTACAGCTTCTCCTCCTCTCTTTGGTGGGTCTAATGGTTGTGAAGAGTTGTTTTGCAGGTATCTTACACTGCAGATAATGTTATTGAAGGCAAAAGAGCTTCCAAGCAAGCCTTGCAACAAAGACTTGGTCTGAAAACTGCCGATCTTCCTCTAGTTGGAATTATTACTCGTTTGACTCATCAGAAAGGGATCCACCTCATCAAGCATGCGATTTGGCGGACCCTTGATCGCAATGGGCAGGTAATCAATGTCTCTCTTGTTCTTTTCTTTCTGATAAAGAAAAATCAACGCATGAAAACTCTCAGTTGTCACTTTAGACTGCGTGACTGTTCTATAAGTAGTTAACTCTCTCTCTCTCTCTCTCTCTCTCTCTCTCTCATGTACCGAGGATCAAAGTTTCATTTAGTACGTTATTTTGGTTAGCTAGGGAAAGGAAACATCTTGGAAGCATTTTGGAAATGCTTAAGAAATGTTTCAGAAACATAGCTGAACATAATGAAATTTAAAAACAATTTACGAATCTAGGAAATGTAATTGTTGGGTTTTTGATTAGGTGTTGAAACAACTCAATATTTCTTTTTGTTTTGTGCAATTTCGACATGATTTCAGTAATTTTCGGTATGTGTCAGCGGAGAGATTGGTATTTCCATTCCACTAATGCTTCTTTTTGGTCTCCTAGGAAAATGTGTTGTGAGTTGAGGTTCTATTTGTTATGTATATATTTCCTAGGGGTGGTTTAGTCTTTGTAGTCTTACTCTCTTACATATCGTTGTATAGCCCTAAGTCTTTGATAGATGAAATGAATTACGTTTGATGCTCTCTCTCTCTCTCTCTACGATACTTCACATGGTATCAGAGCATCGATCTCTTCCAATTGGGTCTTCCATCATCGTTGTTTTATCTTGATCGAGAGAGAGAGAGCCCTTCTTTCATCGTTATCACTGATCAGAGTAGAGGGTTCAGAGTCATACCTTCGGTATTCAACTTTATCGTCGATTGTGAGGAAGGATGACTCACTTTTCATAGCCGACAACCTCCTTTGGCATCGACGACCATTGTCGACTTGCTTCCAGCTGAGGATCAGTCGTTTGTTTGGACAAATAGTGCTCCCACACAGATCAGTGGTTGTATCTCACGCTTGGGGACTCAGTCGACTTACTGTATGCGTACGTTACTCACTGGGTCATCATCAAACTTACCATCTGACCTCCGGCGAGCACTGTATAACCTCTGGCGAGTACTGTATAACCTCCGGCGAGCTCAGACGAGTACCGTACAACCTCTATTGTGTTTGAAAGGTACTGGGTTACCAGGTAATCAACTGGGTTGGTTCATTTGAGTGTTTTTCTGCACCTTTCAGGCCTTTTCGATGTATTGGGGAGTTCTGTGAGTATTTTTTCCTTAGTGATTGTTGAGTTTTGTGGCCTGAGAAACCCCTGACGTTGCTCGTTGGCTTTCAAACTTATTGGGTCATGCTCGTTAGCTGCCCAAATCGACTGGATGATGCTTGTTGTGGGTCACTGACCCTTAGACATTGCTTGTTTGCTTCCCAATTTGATTGGGGTCTACTGGTTTCTGGCTATTTTTACTTCTAACGGCCTCAGTTTCATTCCAGAATCAACTGGATCATAGTTTTTTGCTCAAAATCTACTGAGTCACTATCGACAACCTCTGAAGATCTCTACTTGAAGTTGTCTGAAATTGGTTTGACTCCTTTGGGTCACTGTTTTACATCATTGTGGTTGTTCATCATTAAGGTTCTCTTCCTTGAGGCATTCTAGCAGTTTGTACCTCTTTTGTCAGTATGGTTGAGGTTCTCAAAACTGCTCAGGTTGGTGCCCTTTCTCGGAAGGAGTTACAAACTCTCAAGCGCCTATTGGTTAGGCTTGACGCTCCATCCACCACTGCTTCTACTTCCACTTCCATTGCCTCTGATTTCTTTGCTCACAAAGAGATACATGCTAATGTTTCTGCCACTGCTTCTACTACCCCTAGCTCTCTTCCGTGGATCATAGATTCTGGTGCTACGGATCATATGACAAGTTGTTCGTCCTTTTTTGATTCCTACTCTACTTGTTCTGGTAAGGATAAGGTTAGAGTAGCTGATGGTTCTTTATCTGCTATTTCGGGGAAAGGTTCTATTCGTTGTTCTCCAACCATTTCTCTTTCCTTAGTTCTTCATGTTCCAAATTTTTCTACTAGCCTTCTCTCTGTTAGTAGTCTTACACAATCCTTAAATTGCTCCGCGACATTTTTTCCTACACATTGTGTCTTTCAGGAACTGGATACGGGGAGGATGATTGACAGTGGTAAAGCTCATGGGGGCCTTTATTTTTTGGAGTCTGCACCTAATTCAGTTTGTCCACCTTTGTCATGTGGTCAAGCTCTTGCAGCAGATACGGGTTCAGCTCTTCACTTGGTACACCAATGGCATCGTAGATTGGGTCATCCATCTTTTGGAATTCTAGAAAAACTGTTCCCTAGTTTGGCTAAGCAATGTCCTCGGAGTTGGTTCCTTTGTGGAGCTTGTGAGCTTGCAAAACATAAACGCTCATTTTATGCTCCTGTCAATCAAAGAAGTGATTCGCCATTTATGGTTATTCATTCTGATGTTTGGGGTCATTCTCCTGTCACATCTCTGTCTAGTTATCGTTGGTTTGTGACCTTTATTGATTGTTATTCTCGTGTCACTTGGGTGTATTTACTAAAGGCCAAAAATGAGATTTTTTCGTGCTTTAAATCTTTTCACCAAATGGTGCGTACTCAATTTAATGCTAATGTTAAAGTGCTCCGTAGTGATAATGGGACTGAGTATATAGATGAGACTTTTCGGGCATATCTTAATGACTCTGGTATTCTTTTCCAGACTTATTGTGTTGGCACTCCACAACAAAATGGAGTTGCCAAACGCAAGAATCGCCGTCTTGCTGAGGTAGCCTGCTCTCTATTGTTCACCATAAATGTCCCTAAACATTTTTGGGGCGAAGCTGTCCTTACTGCAGCCTTTCTTATCAATCGCATGACATCTAGTGTTCTTCAGTTCCAAACTCCGATTAAGTTTCTCCCAGGTTGTTCTCGGGTCTCATCTCTTCCACCCAAAGTCTTTGGTTGTGTGTGTTTTGTCCATGCTCCTAAGCACCCAGGTGGTAAGCTGGATCCCAAAGCTCGCAAGTGTATTTTCCTTGGCTATTCTCCCACTCAGAAGGGCTATAAATGCTATGACCCGCACTCTCGCAAAACGTATGTCTCCATGGATGTCACCTTTTGGGAAACAGAATCCTTTTACCCTTTGACCACTTCATCTCTTCAGGGGGATAATGATAAACAGGAAGAGATGAGGGAGGAAGAGATGTTGACATATTATACTCCTGAGTCGTGGTCTTACCCTTTACCTTGTCATAGTGAGGGGGAGAAAGAGAAATCAGTGCAAGAACCTTTACCCGCAGAAAGAGTGGAACATGATGTTGGTGGAAGACTGTATAGGCCAAATCTGCAGACTTTTTCTCGAAGGAATAAAGGCAAGTCTACATGTGCAGTGCCACTTTGCCAATCTCCATCACCTACTCCAGTTTCTGACTCTTCAGCTGACTCATCTGGTAATGATTCTCTTCCTACTGTTGTTGATGATCTTGACGCTCCTATTGCTCTTAGAAAGGGAGTTAGAATGTGTACCTAACATCCTATCTCCCAGTTTGTTTCTTATGACCGTTTATCTCCTTCACCTCATGCTTTTGTTTCGTCTCTCTCGTCTATATCTATTCCACAGAATTGGCATGATGCATTCATGATACCTAAGTGGAAAGGAGCTATGGTAGAGGAGATGACGACTTTGAAAAAGAATGGCACTTGGGAGCTAGTATCACTTCCAAGAGGGAAGAAACCTGTGGGGTGCAAATGGGTGTTCACTGTGAAACACAAAGCTGATAGGACAGTTGAGAGATACAAGGTCAGACTTGTTGCCAAGGGTTTCACACGAACCTATGGTATTGACTACGAGGAGACGTTTGCCCCCGTAGCGAAGATGAACTCTGTGCGAGTTCTACTCTCTTGTGCTGCCAATTTAAATTGGCCTCTTCCACCAGTTTGATGTGAAGAATGCATTCCTCCATGGCGATTTAGAGGAGGAGGTGTACATGGCTATTCCACCGGGTTTTTCTTCATCTCAGACCGAGGGAAAGGTGTGTAGATTGAAGAAGGCACTCTATGGATTGAAGCAATCTCCTAGAGCATGGTTTGACAGGTTTCTCAAAGCCATGTTGAGATTTGGATACAAGCAGAGTCATGCTGACCATACTAGGTTCATCAATAGAAGTAATGGTAAGATTGTCATTCTTATTGTTTATGTGGATGACATAATCATGACAGGTGATGATGTGAATGAGATTGACAGCCTTAAAGCTCTTCTTGCTCAAGAGTTTGAGATTAAGGATTTGGGGTCTATGAAGTACTTTCTTGGAATGGAGGTGGCTAGATCTGACAAAGGGATTTTTATCTCACAAAGGAAGTACATCCTTGATCTCTTGGAAGAAACTGGTATGTTGGGATGTAAGCCAACTGACTCTCCCATTGAGGCCAATCATCATCTTGGTAGCAATGTGGGGGAGCTTACAGATAAGGAGAGATATCAGAGACTTGTGGGTCGCCTGATATACTTATCTCACACTAGACCAGATATTTCCTATGATGTGGGGGTTGTGAGCCAGTTCATGCATGAACCTCGTACTAGTCATCTTGATGCAGTTTATCGTATCTTGAGGTATCTTAAATCTGCCTCAGGTAAAGGAATTTTGTTCTCTAATCATGGTCACTTGAGATTGGAAGCTTTCACTGATGCAGACTGGGCATGTTCTATTAATGATAGACGATCTACTTCTGGCTATTGCACCTTCCTTGGAGGGAATTTGATTAGATGGAGGAGTAAGAAGCAGTCTGTGGTAGCTAGATCCAATGCAGAGGCTGAGTACAGAGCTATGGCTCATGGTGTTTGTGAGCTTTTATGGCTCCAAACCTTCTTGCGTGATTTAGGATTCCCTGATCGTGGTCCTATGAAGCTCTACTGTGATAACAAAGTTGCCATAAACATTGCTCATAATCTTGTTAAACATGATCGAACAAAACATATTGAAATTGATAGGCATTTCATCAAGGAGAAGCTGAGCAACGGTTTGATATGCATGCCTTTTTGTGAGTTCCGAAGACCAATTGGCCGATGTATTTACAAAGGGTCTTAGTAGCAAAAGTTTTCATCCCATTGTGTTCAAGTTGGGTTTGATAGATATCTTCGCACCAACTTGAGGGGGAGTGTTAAGTTATGAGTTGAGGTTCTATTTGTTATGTATATATTTCCTAGGGGTAGTTTAGTCTTTGTAGTCTTACTCTCTTACATATCGTTGTATAGCCCTAAGTCTTTGATAGATGAAATGAATTACGTTTGATGCTCTCTCTCTCTATGATACTTCACAAAATGGAAATGTTACGTCTGGTCATGAGTACGAGACAATTATTTTCCTTGCTTATGATGCATAAAAAAGTTACAAGACTAAAGAGCAACATGGAAGGCCCACTTTTTTTTTAATAATTTTGCTGCCGTTTTGTTAGCATTGCGTTGTTTTTGCTTATCAATTGGATCATGACAGGTTGTATTGCTGGGTTCTGCTCCAGATCCTCGTATTCAGAATGATTTTGTTAGTTTGGCAAACCAGTTGCATTCTTCACATGGTGACCGTGCTCGCCTTTGTTTGACTTATGATGAGCCTCTTTCTCATTTGGTACTATCTCATGCTACTTTGAACTTTTACTTTTTCTTATTCCCTTGCATATCTTCTGCCTGTGATATGGCCTCGTGTCAATGAGTTATTTGGACACTTGCAGATATACGCCGGTGCAGATTTTATCATAGTCCCTTCAATATTTGAGCCATGTGGATTAACTCAACTGATAGCAATGAGATATGGTTCAATACCTGTTGTACGTAAGACTGGAGGTGTGTTGATTTTTTTTTGTTTATTGGATTTTTTTTTACCCATCGATAAAAGTTAGAACCTCCCTGCTACTTTATTGATGACACTCTTTCCTGTGAGTGATCTGTTCACATATTTCTGCAGGTATAGCATGTTTTTACAATTTGTTTTGTATGAAATCCTCAAGCTGACGCAATTCTTTTCTCGTCTTAATTGAGAACTAATCTCTTCCTGCTCTATTGCTCCAAATGAAAGATCTTTGGCAAGCATTTAACAATTCCATATGTTTTTACACTCTAGTTATCACGACTTTCATGGAGCACGTGAAACCCTAATTCTGGTGTGCCATAGCTCGAAGTTAAACCTACGTACAAAGTACCTTTAATTTTTCAAAACACTACATAATGATAAGAACATTAATAGAAGACGAGGTTTTCTTTGCTGTGCAAATGGTATTTGTTGGCTACTGGAGTTCCTGCATCCAGCCTTAGCTTAGACGATGCGTTGAAGTTATTTCAACAGCTGCTTCTTCCTGTAGGACTCTATGATACCGTATTTGACGTTGACCACGATAAAGAGAGAGCAGAAGCACAAGGTCTTGAACCAAATGGATTCAGTTTTGATGGAGCTGATGCTGCTGGTGTTGACTACGCTCTTAGCCGGTGAGTTGACATGTATATTCTCGTCAGACAGATGTGTTTTCTTCTTGAGTTGATAATTTTAGTAGGTTAGCTTAAATCTTTGGTGGGAATCTGGTCATTCACAAGTGTCTTCATTTCCTACCAAGATCTTTAAATGTAGAAAGATTGATTTTGTTTCTTTTTTTTTTTTTTTTGTATCACATAAAGAGTCCATCCTATTATGTATTTATAGAAATATTCTTCCGGCAATTGTACGGATAGAACTATAAAAAATTTGGAAATAATAAGATTGATTTTGTTTCTTTTTTTATTATTATATATTTCATAGAGTCCATCCCATCATTATTGTATATTTATAGAAATATTCTTCCGGCAATCGTACGGATAGAACTATAGAAATTTTGGAAGATGATTCTAGTATCAGTGGCATTAATAATTCTTGGTTCAATAAAAAAAAAAGAGGATAGGATAGACTTTTTTTGAAATAAAAAATAAAATAAAAATAATCAATCTTATTAGGAGAAAATGCATGGGACCAAAGCGATTACTATTTCAGATGATACTAATTTTTCGTACAGTTGGGATAATTGATCTTCTATGTTATGTTTTTTTGCTAAAAGGGAGTCGAAAGAAAGAACGGATCTCGTTGTCATGCTTGCCCAGATATATTATCTTATAAAGATAAGGAGATTCCATATGAAAATGAAAGCATTTTTGGTGAAGTGTCTTAACTTATGGAACAAAAGACAGTGAGACATGACCAAATAACATTGCAATAATTTTATGGGTTGTACTTATTAGCAGAATTATTCTTCACTTAGTTTTCTGTTCCCTGAAATCATGAAGGTGAAACAAAAGGGCCGAGGAGGATTAGCCAAATGTCAAAATCATATATTCCTTTGGAAATTATTGTACAAGACATTGTGCCCTAATGGAGTGCTCTCTCTCTCTTTTCAACATTTATTTGTTAGACTTATCATGCTAGACGATTAACGCAGACTTTGCCACCGCCCCCTGCTCTCGCTGTGGAGTATATGCTTGCAACTCACAATGCAGTTTTTTCAATGTTTCAGAGCAATCTCTGCTTGGTGCAATGGTCGGGATTGGTTTAACTCGTTATGCAAGCGTGTGATGGAGCAAGACTGGTCCTGGAACCGGCCGGCTCTTGATTACATGGAGCTTTACCACTCAGCTCGCAAGTGAACACAAGAAACATAGGAACAGTTGGTTGGAAAAGTAAGATGAAAACTTGATGCTCTCCCATATTTTTGTACAGGTTTAGTAGTGGTATTCCCTTTATTAAATTTTGTTCCCATTTTTTTTTTTCCATACCAAAGCTGCGAATTTTATGTGAATAGTGCAAGGTAATGGCTATTGTAACCTGAGACGGTTCGTTAATTTTGTGGAGATGAAATCATAGCGTAGCAGCAAGAATTGAAGTTTATGCTTCGACCAGTCGATATCATTTGAGTTCTGCAATTTTCAAGAAGAGGTTGGAACAAATATTACCTCTTGCTAATTGTAGTGGCTTATCATTTTTAGTAGGTCTTTATTGTCGCTAACGTTATGCTAATGTTTGATTATTCAGAAATCGGTGTCAAAGAGCATCAAAAGCTTCTAAAAAATTTGCAACTTAAGTTGTTTCTGGTCCATAAGCTGGAAGCAGAAGTAACGACAAATAAGCCTGCACAACTATTGAACATCCAAACAGCTCCTTAGTGGGTTCCATCATATTTGGTACTCCTGACTTGGATTCATAGCCACCCAATTTGCATGATGTTTTGCTGCAGTTTTTGAAAAGATAACACTTGTGGAAATGACGGTTTTGTGATATGTTTCTTTTGGTCATTGGACTTGCTGTTAGCCAAATTCCATCTCAACAAATTTCAATGATATCAAATTTCTCTCCATAGAATATGAACCTGTGAACTCACATCAAATTTCTCCATAGAATTTGAACCCGTAAACTCATAGTACTTTACACAAATACTAACTTTACGACAAATAAGGCCGGCACAACTATTGAAAATCCAAACAGCTCCTTAGGCTCCATCAAAGTTGGTATTCCTAACTTGGATTCATAGCCACCCAATTTGCTTGATGTTTTGCTGCAATTGAAGAGGCCAACACTTGTGGAAATGTCGTTTTTGTGATATGGGTTTTTTTGGTCATATGGTTATTTGAACCCCAAATTCCATCTCGACAAATTACAATGGTACTCCGTATCAAATTTTTCTCCATAGAATTTGAACCCGTAAACTTATAGTACTTAGTATTACTACACAAATACGAGGCCATTTACCTGGGTGACAGTCCACTCGGCCAATGGAAAATGATATGGGTACACCACATGTGCACCTCAAATGCATACCACCGTGAGGTGGAAAATAAAGAGAAGCTCAATGTGGGGCTCACCCAAAAAAATGAATATCTCCTCATTTACCACCTCAGGGTGGTGTGCATTTGAAGTGCACATGGTATACCCATAACATTGTTGCTCGGTAAATTGCTTGCCCTGGTGCAGGTTTTGTGATATGGTTGAGGGGTGGTGGTGATTTGACCATGACAAGATGGACTTTTGAAGAGCATCTAATCATTGGTGGCTTACTTTTATTATTGGCTTTCCTATCCCACTTATCTGCTGCACAAAGATAAGGAAGAGCCACCAAGTGTGTATAAAGTGTGCTTATTCTAATCAAATCAGGTCAAATGAATGGTTGAAGAAGTGTTCATATTTAGTGCTGACTCAGACGAATTGATTGGCTGTTTTTGTAGGAATGACTGATACAAGCCATGAAAGGTTCAAACACTAAGAGAATGTGCACAAAGGTTCTCTATCCGCTTCATTTGGCTATTTTACCTCTCCAAACCACAAAATGTGGCATGCACCAGACTAGGTAAAGCCAAAGACATTTTACCTTTGGTGGTTGAGACTAGGTAGTTTTGGCTAGGCACTATTCACAAGCCTTTGGTTTTTTTATATTTTTTTTCTCTCTTTCTCTCTCCCCCTTGCACACACACTCCTTCTATTTGGTCTACTATACATTATTTTTTAATATTTAATAGAGATAGAGAGGAAAGTAAGAGGATTGGAGTGGGAAAAAATATGAGTAGGTAAAATAGAAAATATGCACTATTCATTAGCATTTTTTGCTAGTGATTAGTGCACTTGCTCTAAATAAAAGCAATTCAAGAAAAGGGAAGAAAAAAAAATTTAAGACTTGGTAAACAAATGTTTCCAAATCAGGGATGGTTTCCCATTTTTACCAAAAGTGCTAAACGTGTTAAAAACGGATTTCGAGATAGGTTATTGTCCTCACATATATAAATTATTTTTAGGCATTTTAACACTTTTAGTCATTTTAGCACTTATGCTAGAAAAGGGAACCGCACCCCAAGTCTTCTACATTGGAGTCTCTCATTTCGTGCACGCAAGTTCAATACGCGCATTGTGAGCTCCTTATATGGCTCATTGTGGGTTTTTTTTTCTTTCTATTTAATCAAAATTGCTCTCTTTTTTCTTTTTCTTTTTTTCCATTTTTTCAAAGATAAATGCATACCAATCATATAGCTACCTATATTTCATCGTCCTAATTTAATTTTTTATTTGAGGAGGGGTTTATCTAGTTGACGAGACGAAAAAATGGATGGGTGCAAGTTAAATCAAAAAAGGAAAAAATTATTTAGGACAGTTACAGCAATCCTCATGTGTTTCGAGCATCGCAGCGACTTGTATTGCAATAGCTTTGTACGTAGTATATTCTCTAATATTTTTTTGCAGGTTCTAAAGTGGCTTTGGATAATTTCTTGCTTCTTAGATTCCTCTCATCGAGACCAACCAATAATTTACAAAAATAAAATAAAAAAATAGACCCAGAAATAACAAAAAATTAATTCCTCAAGTACCACTTCACTGGATTTTAACTAGGGCTGTAATGAGCCGAGCTTTAAAATGTTCAAGTTCGTTCATTAAGTTTTTAAACGAACTCGAGCCAAGCTTGAACTCAATGAAAATTTGATGAGCTGAGTTCAAGCCGAGCTTGCCGAGGTTTGATTAGAACTCGAACTTGTTCACGAGCCTTAGCGAGTAAAAAATACTAAATATTTATGCTATCATACAAGTGTAGAACTACAAATATATATATATACAGTGAGCTTCCCCTCCAAACTCCCTTAACTTGTTAAGTTACGGACCTAGGGGTATTTTCGACTTTCCGGACCAAATTTCGACGATCCGAACCGTTAGATGTGTTTAAAAGGTGTTTTCAAGGTCCAACGCGTAGATTTGGCAAAAACAAATACCCGGAAGGGGTTG
Organism: Vaccinium myrtillus; assembly: GCA_016920895.1. Lineage (NCBI taxonomy): Eukaryota > Viridiplantae > Streptophyta > Magnoliopsida > Ericales > Ericaceae > Vaccinium > Vaccinium myrtillus. Next base: position 18,606,572 of record CM029275.1, on the reverse strand, counting down.
ATCGGAGCAGTTTTTCACAAAAACGCTAATATAACGTTTTTGTGAAAAACTGCTCCGATCAACCTCTTCCGGGTATTGTTTTTTGCCAAATCTTCGCGTTAGACCTTGAAAACACCTTTTAAACACATCTAACGGTTCGGATTTTCAAAAAAAATTTGGGAAGGTGGAGGTCCGTAACTTAAGAGGGTGCGGGAGTTTGGAGGTGAAGTTTATTGTATATATATTGTACATAAAGAAGCCTATCCATATATAAAATTAAAAAAACATATTAAAATTGAAGTTTACAATACATTTATAAGTTTATACATGTACAATTTATAAAACTTTTATTATGCATATGAGAAAGTTATACATATTCAAGGTTATTTTTTGAAATTCCTATGAGATATACGTATATATTCTAAGTTCACGACCTGAATATTGTCAAGTTCAAGTTCGGCTCGTTTATTGAACGCGCCCAAAATTGAGGTTCAAGTTCAGTTCGTTTGGTAATTGAATCGAACTTGAACGAGTCTTTACTCAGTCAAACCTCGAATAGTTCACGATCGGCTCAGTTCATTTACAGCCCTAATTTTAACTATTGATGACAACAACGTGATATAAAGGATTAAATGCTCATTTTTCACTGCCAGTTGCCCTCAAAGATAGTAACATATTTAAATGCTTTTGTCTAGGTGTTAGCCCAAATGTTTTCTTAGAAACATTATTGATTTTGATGATAACAAACATATTTAATTACAAGTGAAATATAATTAAATTGTGATATTTGATACTCACTTAAATAATTGCTTATTTTGTAGGACAAATCTTCTACACCAAATCGCTACTCCAATAGTCAAGATCTTAATTGAAAGAAAAAGATTGAGGACAAATCTTTTTCTTATTTTTGTATTGGCTCAAGCACTCCAAATGACAAAGGAAATGTTGGAGGAAATTCAAAGATGATGGAAATGTGCACAAAGGTTCTCTATCCACTTCATTTGGCTATTTTACCTCCCCAAACCACAAAATGTGGCATGCACCAGACTAGGTAAAGTCAAAGACATTTTACCTTTGGTGGTTGAGACTAGGTAGTTTTGGCTAGGCACTATTCACAATCCTTTGGTTTTTTTCTATTGTTTTCTCTCTTTCTCTCTCCCCCTTACACACACACACACTCCTTCTATTGGGCCTACTACACATTATTTTTTAATATTTAATAGAGATAGAGAGGAAAGTAAAGAGGATTGGAGTGTGGGAAAAAATATGAGTAGGTAAAATAGAAAATATGCACTATTCATTAGCATTTTTTGCTAGTGATGGTGCACTTGCTCTAAATAAAAGCAATTCAAGAAAAGGGAAGAAAAAAAAAAATTAAGACTTGGTAAACAAATGTTTCCAAATCAGGGATGGTTTCCCATTTTTACCAAAAGTGCTAAACGTGTTAAAAACGGATTTCGAGATAGGTTATTGTCCTCACATATATAAATTATTTTTAGGCATTTTAACACTTTTAGTCATTTTAGCACTTATGCTAGAAAAGGGAACCGCACCCCAAGTCTTCTACATTGGAGTATCTCATTTCGTGCACGCAAGCTCAATACGCGCATTGTGAGCTCCTTATATGGCTCATCGTGGTTTTTTTTTTTTTTCTTTCTATTTAATCAAAATTGCTCATTTTTTCCCCTTTTTTTTCAAAGATAAATGCATACCAATCATATAGCGACCTATATTTCATCGTCCTAATTTAATTTTTTTATTTGAGGAGGGGTTTATCTAGTTGACGAGACGAAAAAATGGATGGGTACAAGTTAAATCAAAAAAGGAAAAAATTATTGAGGACAGGTACAGCAATCCTCATGTGTTTCGAGCACCGCAGCGACTTGTATTGCAATAGCTTTGTACGCAGTATATTCTCTAATATTTTTTTGCAGGTTCTAAAGTGGCTTTGGAAGTTTTAGGATGGGATTCATCAAGTTCTAAAGTGGCTTTGGATAATTTCTTGCTTCTTAGATTCCTCTCATCGAGACCAACCAATAATTTACAAAAAAAAAAAAATTTGACCCAGAAATAACAAAAAATTAATTCCTCAAGTACCACTTCACTGGATTTTAACTAGGGCTGTAATGAGCCGAGCTTTAAAATGTTTAAGTTCGTTCATTAAATTTTTAAACGAACTCGAGCCAAGCTTGAACTCAATGAAAATTTGATGAGCTGAGTTCAAGCCAAGCTTGCCGAGGTTTGATTAGAACTCGAACTTATTCACGAGCTTTAGCAAGTAAAAAATACTAAATATTTATGCTCTCATACAAGTGTAGAACTACAAAAAAAAAAAAAAAAATTTGTACATAAAGAAGCCTATCCATATATAAAATTAAAAAAACATATTAAAATTGAAGTTTACAATACATTTATAAGTTTATACATGTACAATTTATAAAACTTTCATTATGTATAAGTTCAAGTTCGGCTCGTTTATTGAACGCGCCTAAAATTGAGGTTCAAGTTCAGTTCGTTTGGTAACTAAATCAAACTTGAACGAGTCTTTACTCAGTCAAACCTCGAATAGTTCACGATCGGCTCAGTTCATTTACAACCCTAATTTTAACTATTGATGACAACGTGATATAAAGGATTAAATGCTCATTTTTCACTGCCAGTTGCCCTCAAAGATAGTAACATATTTAAATGCTTTTGTCTAGGGTTGGTTATTTCCTCCGACCCGTTCGAATCCGATCCGATCCCCGATCCGAACGGGTCGGCAATATGGAGATCTGTTTGGAGATTGGATAGGATATGATGATTTTTTTTGAAAATGTTTGGGGATCGGGTAGGGGGTGGAGATAGGCATGTCCCCGCCCTGCTCCGCCCCGTCCTCGAATCCCTGAATATAGGACATTCATGAGTTATGAAATTTTTGGGTCCCACTAAATTTTCTCCAAACACATGGGGTCACACTAAATTTTCTCCAAACATTTTATTATAATTGAACTTTGTAATACAATAAATGTGATTAGATAAGAAATGCATCACTATAATTTGAATACATCTCAACTAAGTTGACATTTACTCAACTATCAATCATATGCATTCCTTAAAATAAACACAAAAAAATGCAATATAAAAACAATATTTTTCCAATCGAGCCATTGATTTTGTTGTTCCTTTTGATGAAATCAATCGTGTAAACTTTCTTCTCGATCGAGTTTAGAAAGCTTGTCGATCGGGACACAATTTGTGTTTTTTTAATGATACTTTTCATCCGATTAAATGCCTATTGATATGCGATCCACTTAATTTTTTCTACGACTAATGAATACCATAATATCCTATCTTGTTTGAGGTTCCTTTAGTTTTCAAATTAGAAATCTAGTTGATACTTGATAGACTTGATAAAACTTGATTTGAAAGTGGCAAACACTTACGCTTACACATGGATACCGTGTCGTACCATGCCAACGATAAACGTACCGTGCCCGTGCCGGTCCGGCCCATATGACACCTCTACTTGTAACTTGATTTTAGCATTTAATTTGTAACTGGAATTCTAGATTTTTAGTAATCTTTTTATTTTTTAAAAAATGATTGGATCCCCGTTTCCCATTTGGAGTAGGGATGGAGGATGAAAATAAAGCCCCGTTGGAGATCGGGTAGGGGATGTATATGGAGAAAGGGTTTGGAGATTGGGGGTGGAGATAGTACTCTCCGGCCCCGATCCGTCCTCATGCCCATCCCTACTTTTGTCCTGATTAGAGCATCCTCATCAGGGGAGGCAAATCCCCCTGATGGCTAAGTTGTTGAGTGAAAGGGGAAAAAACCCCCAAAATCAGACTCAACAAATTTTTTGTAAATCTGCAAAAGTTATAACTTTGCTACAGTAACTCGGTAAATCCTTTGAGGCACTATTCACAGGTTAAAGCAATTCTCTCTCCTGACTTCCTGAATAGAGAGTCTGATTTTGTGAGTTTTTGAAAAAGTGACTTGTTAATTTATAAAAAAGGTGTTTTTGAGGTTAAATTTGGCCCAATTTTTGTTGACGATGAGGATGCTCTTAAAACATTACATACAAGCATGGAGATGGTACTGGTTTTACCCGACAATCATTAACATCATGGAACAAGCTCCACGTGGTAAAATTGATATCAATGGAATTCGAGGAAAGGGACCCTTTTAAAAAAGGACAGGGGGACTGCCATGCGGTGCCGCATGGCCGTGCCATTTGCGGCCATCCGATCGTCCATTGCGAAAATGCACGGCTCGGATTTAATCAAGTAACGGATGGCTTAGATTTGCATTGAGCTCGGATGGCCACATGGCACGGTGCCATGCGGCACCCGCACAACAGGCCCCCCAAATCCGATAAAAAAAGGCTTAATTATATGTCGCCCCCTGAACTATCACACTTTTTTAATATTACCTCTTAAACTACAAAACCCTATATTTAACCTTCTTAAATTATCTAAACCTTTCAACTTGGGCGCTTTATTAATCTTTAATCGCTTATAATGACACTAGACCTCTTTGTGTACGTCTTTCTTTTACATGGAAAACTATTTGGCATCTTGATGGATGATACAAGCAGGGTATGGAGATCAGGTACGAATATATATATATATATATATATAGAGAGAGAGAGAGAGAGAGAGAGAGAGAGAGATTTTGATGGTTAGGAGCGCTCTATTGGCCCTTTGGGACGGCAATGGCTGCTGTAGTTCTTATGACGCCTTTTTTTTTGGGTTTTGAAGTGGTGTAACTGAAGCCCCATTTGGCATAACAAACACTCAATTGATTTATTGATTTTTTTTAGGGCTATTTGGAGTCTCACAAAGATGATTCAAATCGCTCATTATTCTTAATATACTTTTTACTGGTTTCTTCAAAATATTAATTTAATCCGATATTGATTGGGGCTTTTTTCGAATTCGTTGATTAAAGCCTTATAACAAACTCTCAATTGATTTATTGATTTTTTGGGGGCCATTTCGGGTCGCACAAAGATGATTCAAATCGCTCATTATTCTTAACATATTTTTTTACGGGTTCTGAAAAAATTAGTTTAATCGGATATCGGTAGGGGCTTTTACAAAATTCGTAGGCCAAAGCCCTGTTTGGCACAACGAACACTCAATTGATTTATTGACTTTTTGGGGGGGCCATTTCGGGCCCCACAAAGATTTATTTATGAGTTCTTGCAAAAAAATTAGTTCAATTCGATATCGGTAGGGGCTTTTTCATAATTCTTAGGCTAAAGCCTCGTTTGGCACAACAACTATTGATTTTTGGGGGGCCATTTTGGGACCCAAAACGGGCCCAAAAAATTAATAAATCGATTGAGTACCAAATGTCACTTTATCAACACACCTGGAGAGCCCCTCAAACCGAAAGGCGGCAGCCCACTGCCATTTCAAAGAGATAGCAAAGCTCCCCAATCCGATGGATGAGGTTTAATGAAAGAAGACGGTCTACACAAAAATTTGGCCGTTGATTTTGTTAGATATGTAACTTTATACGCATATTATTTTGGGCATTCTAGTCATGAGGAGTATTTCAGAAAAATACATTTGAGCGCTATTCTGGGTTCGTTGATGACCATTCTACGAGGAAGAACTATAAAGGGCCACGTTGAAATGGTTAGTAGTTTCTGGGGTAATTTGAAAAGGTGTGATAGTTTAGGAGGACAAGGTGTAATGAAGCCAAAAAAAGTTTTCAGGAAACAAGAAGCACGCTATTAATGTGGAACCCTTTACCCGCACCAATAAAGGTGCACCGACCACGTATCGATGGCGTCGGAGACGCCGTTGTGGGCTGTATGAGCTCGATCCAAAATCACCCCCATTTCATTAAAAAATATGAACGACTCCGATAAATCGGTTGGGACCCACAACGGCGTCCCCAACGCCGTCGGTACGTGGTCGGTGCCCATTGTTCTACCGATTAATGTGCTCCTAAAAAAAAGAAAAAAGAAAAAGGAAGGTCTAATACTGAAATGCGACTAAAATAGCTATATTTCGTAGACTATAACACCTCGTTTGGCGACCGGAGATGATTTTGGGTGGATTTGTAATGAGGGTGGATTTGAAGGTGGATTTGTAATGAGGGTGGATTTGTAATGAGGGTGGCCCCACCTCATAAGAAGGGTGGATTTGTTAGTGAGGTGTTTGGATGGTATTTTGAGAAGGTGGATTTGGAAGGTGGATTTGATAGGATAAGTGACCAAATGACCCTTTTACCCCTGGACCGAATATTTTATTAAACTTAATGAATTAATTCGATTATAATATAAATAAATACATAATAAATATGAAAATACACATTAAATAAAATAAAAATATTAAAACCATATTTTGAACAAAAAAAATTCAGGAAATAAAATAATAATTAGGAAGTGATAATTTGAAAAATTAATAAAAGGAATTTTTTTTCCTTATTTGAATGGTGAATGGTTGGTGAATTAATATTCGTTTTTTTTCTTTATTTGAATGGTGAGGAGTTTAAATTATTTGGCATTTAACTCTTGTACTTAATTTAGTTGTCATATTATAATATATGTTGTTGTTTTTTTATAGGTCCATCCTCCATTTGGTAAAGATGAAGAATGGATCGATTGGGAAGATGAAGAGTCAACTTGAAGCCGGATGTTTTAATAACATACCTTTTATTTAGACTCTTTTTTTTTAATTTTTTTATAAAAGAATGTATAAACTGTATGTTTATTTGAGAGTGTTGTACTAAATCCTCAATTATTTTTGATAGTGTAATTTTGTTTTTAATAATGAACTCTTTATTTCTAGAAATGGAATCATTTCAATAAATGTTCAAACATAGAAATATATTACATAATCCTTACCTTGTAAATACAAAAACACAAAACAATGATGAAATTAGAGCTACCATATGAACTTAGACCTCACTAGATGGAATTAGGGTAAAACGACGACATTAGTGCTAACTGATGAACTTAGACGACATTGTAGGGTAACAGAATGATCACTAAGGCAACAACTATTTCTTAACCATGTAACATTATTCTCAGAAATCAGAGGTCACTGATTTCTTTAAAATTAGGTGTAACTCATGAAACTAGGGCAAAACAATGGCTAAATCATTGTACAAAATTAGGGCTAATTCGGGTTACAATTTAGGGTTAAATCGGGTAACAGATGTGGCTATCAAATTAGGGCAAACTCAAGAAAAAATAGTGAGAAATTAGGGATAAATGGGACAGATCGAGGTAACCAAAACACAGACCAGGGATCGAGTTAATGGAACCTCAAAAATCGCATACCTCAGGTTGAAGACGAGTCAAGACGAGTGAAGAGGAGCAACAATGGCGACTGGACCTGCTGCTACGAAACCCTCCTCTCTCTTTTCTCTTCTTTCTTTTCCTCTGATCGAAACAAGATCGCGTAACACGTATCAACAGAAACCCTCCAAATCACCCGAATTTGGAGGGGTACAATAGGGAGAAAAAATAGCAAATCAGGCCGGATTTGCTAACGATCGGGTGGAGGCCGTCGTTGGCCAACGAAGGAGAGGGGGGAGTAGTAGTACCAACAGTGAATCAACTCCAGGTGCTAAAATCGCATCCCAAACGGCGGTTTGGGGTGGCCCCTTGACTGCAAATCCAGGTGAAACGTTAATCCGGGCAATAACGAAGTCGCCAAACAGGGTGTAAACGTGATAATAAGTCCTGCCAAAAATCAAGTTAACTGAACATAGATTAATCAATGATCGAATCAAATTATTTTGAAAGTTTTTTTAAAGTTTTTATTTACATGTCATTCGTTTATTTATAACAAATTCGAGTGAGTAACGCACTTGGTTCGAAAATAAAAATCAAATTCCGTTCAAAAAAGAAAATAAAAATCAAATTAATTGTTTGCAAAGCTATTTTTCGTACTAATTAAAGCCTTTGAACGGTTTGGAATATTTTTTCAAACTCTAGTCATTTAAAGAGCACCGAATGCCCTCCGGTTCCATCATTCTATACCTTTATATACCCACTTTGCATTTGACACAAGTTGTTCGAGTATTACATTAATTGACCCATTTTTGGAGTTTATCATACGTAGTATTTTGTAGTAATAATGTTGTGAACAAACAAAAAGATTCCATTCAAATCACAAAACATTCGTCTTTCGACTTGTGATAATTAAGAAGCAACTTGGTTCGCACCAATTAACACATAAATACATACACACTCAGTCACACAAATCCTTTGGTGCGTATGGGACCCACCTGTTTGTGTGTTTGGGTGTGGTTATGGAAATTAAATTAAGCAAAAGGTAACCTCACTTTAAAAAAGTAAAACAAAGGTAATCCTAGGTAGTCTAATCATGGTAAACAATAAACATGATCCAGCGGAGTAGAGAGAGACTAGCGGAGTAGAGAGAGACTTCATGCACATCCACTCGGTCACATACCAACAACACACACTTGTGTAAAGACTTATTCGATATCTCACACGAATAATAGGAGCTGCTCAATTTGTTTAGAATATTTTTTAAAGGGTTTCTGAAAAAAAATCAACTCATTCAAATATCGGGAAAGGCTTGATAAGTTTATTAAAGTTTTGGTCTGTTCAATTCAAAAACTGAAACTTTAATGAATCAATCGAGCCTTTACCGGTATCTGATTGAGATGATTTTTTTCACAAACTCTAACAAAAAATATATTCTAAATAAATTGAGCTGCTCCGATCACTCATATGGAACCTTGGAGTAATTCTCACACGAATAGGTGTGGCTGGAATATGACGACCTGATTTGGCTAAATTTTAAAAATTGGTTTTTTGTTTTTTTACGTTTTGTCCTTATTCAAAAATATTTTGCATTTGTTAGTTTTCCGTCAAGATTTTGTGGTTTCTGGATTTATCTCGTCGAGAGTAATCCAAATCCAAAGAGTATGAAAAACCCTTAACCCACTTTTACTTTCGTGTAGCATCTATCACTTCAGTGCATCATTTAAGGTGGGCATACATGAACCCTACCAACGTGACATGTAACTGCCCCTACCATTCACATTCATCGCTTTCTATCTCTCCACAGTGACACTTCTATCAATTCTCAGCAATAATCAAGAATAAAGAATAGGGTACTTTTATGCATAAAAAATAGTAAAGATTATTCAATGTCCCACGACACTACCCCACACTTATCACAAATATGAGTAGGTCTCACCGTAGCCTAATTTGGCAAAAAACAATAGTAAATTAGTTTTTGATTTATTCGTTGTCTTTATTCAAAAAAAAATTACATTAGGCCTCCTTTGGGTAAAAAATCGGTTTTTGATTTTTTGGTTTTTCTATTTTGTCCTTATTCAATTTTTTTTTGCATTCTTTAGTTCTACATGAAGATTTTGTGGTTTCTGGATTGTTCTCGACGAGACGAATTTAACAAGTATAAATTTATGGTCAAACCAAATATTTTTTTGAATAAAGCCAAAATAGGTGGATTATTGGCCAATAAGGACAAATGAAAAAACCAAAAAACCGATTTTTTACCCAAATGAGTGTTAGTTTTGCTTCAAGTTTTCTTAGATTTGTTTCGAGAGATGAATCCAAAAAATATAAAATTGTGATTAAAACTTTTTTTTTAATAAATCTGAAAAATAAACTAGTTTATTGGATTAATTTTGGCTTTATTTAAAAAAAATTAATTTTGACCATAATTAAAAAAAATTACTTTTTAGATTCCTCTCGTCCACGAAAACTTAACGTAAAACTAACAAATGTAAAAAAAAAAATTGAATAAAGACAAAACGAATAAACCAAACAACCGATTTACATTTTTTTTTGCCAAAGGCGACCTTAAGAGTTAAGGCCTTGTTTCCGGATTGACTTAAATTAGGAACTTACTTAAGTTGTCTTTTTAAGTTGATGTACTGTCAGAGAATGACCTATCTTGTGAAGTGCAATAAGTCAGTTTTTAAGTCAATTTGAGAATAAGTCAATTTCTGAAACAATCCATAAGGCTCAGTTTGGATGCTCATAACTTTTGTATGAATAAGAATTTGATTACCAAGAATTAAATTCCTACTAATTCATTATCCGGATTAATTCTATTCTGACGTTTTCAGTCATATACTCTAGGAATAATTTATTTTGAAAAATTTACTAAAGTCAAATATATTTTTTTATATGGATTGGGTCAGTAAGCCAAAATTCTCATGGGGGATGAGAGGGAATCAAATTCCTCCTTTGTTTAGGAATGTAATTCCTCCTGAATTGGGAGATCAGTAATCATATTCTCATTCTCGTTTTTCTAGAATATAGGAATGTCAGAGTTTCAGAATCATATTTCCTTTCCCCCCCAAAAATACGGGTATGGGGTTCCTATAATGAGGGGCTCACTACATAGTATATGGCGTTCATTTTCGACAATGAACGTTGAGATTTTAATCCAAACAATGAATGACTCAGATCATTTGGAGTTTGGATTAAATTCAAGCCGTCAATGCTGAGATGGACGACCAAATGGGGCTCACTACAACCTTATAGTGAAATGGGCCCCGCTTCCCTAAAATACCTGTCATCCAAACATAGCTTGAGTTTATTGGTTTTTTGGATTTCATTCCAGATGTTTCAGATTAAAATAAAAAAACCGACGTACTTAAATGGATTATTAAAAGCTTTTTAAAAGTTGGATTTGAATTTTTTATAGTCCAGATTGGAATGAATTTTTTTAAATTAGATTGTATTCAGATCTCAGATTAAGGCCCCATTCCACTAACAAAAAATAGTTTTTTTCCTAAAACCAAGACAGGTCATTCTCTCATAATATATCACATAAAAAACTGTGAAAAGCTAGTTTATTTTTTGTTCATACACCCCCAAATCTGGTCCATCGAAACTCTCCCACACCGTTTATGTTAAATTGGCAATTGGCATAGTTTGGCAATGACTTAACAACTGCACATTCTATTTCTCGTTCATACATTTGTAAATACACTTTTGAAAATTTTATATTATTAGGAGCTCTAAATTATTTTGGGGTTTTAGTGATTACAAACATAATATGTAGAGACCCGTAATTTAAACTATTTTTCAGGAAATAAACTTGGGAATATGTGAGGAATTGATTAAAATGTTAGAATGTTGGATTATTAAGTATTGAGTGATCTGCTTCCTCTATTTTGTTTAGGTGGATTTGATGACTCCTGATTATGTTGCAAACTTTGTTGAGAGAGAGAGAGAGAGAGAGAGAGAGAGAGAGAGAGAGAGAGAGGTTTACTCTGAAGATCAGATTCAAAGGCGAAGATCTCGGTGGTCATTCAGAAGAGCAAATAGGGGTGTGATACTGTAGGGGCCCTCTTCCCACAAAGGTCCTAACAAACCAACGTCCATACTAGCATCAGCCACTAGGAGGACTCATTCGCTAGGCAAAAAGGCCTAGGTAGAGCCCTCAGGTGGCTCAAGAGGTTCACAGGAGGCTAGACCCCCTTGGACTTGCCAAACAGTCTCTCGGGGAGGGTCTACAGGAATGACGAAGTAATAGGGGCCAGGTCACCGGAGGCGCAGTCTTGACCTCGGTGACCTTGGTGACCTCGGATGGAGCTCAGTCCCCTCGGGGGCCTGTCCTCGGATAAAGAAGCCAGTCAAGACCTCGACAACCTTTGGGGCCTCGGATGGACTCCTCCCCCTTGGGAAACTGTGCCTCGGCAACATTTGGGGCCTCGGATGGACTCCTCCCCCTCGGGAAGTTGTGCTCGAATGGAGGCCTCGGCAACCTTTGAAGCCTCGGATGGGCTCCTCCCCCTCGGGAAGTTGTCCCCGGATGGAGGTCTGTATAGGCCTCGGCAGCACGTGGGGCCTTGTCCCCGAGCACCATCCGGTCCGAGTTGATCGACCTCGGTACCGGGGGGGTCACGTCACATGTTAGGGGGCTCAATCGAGGCATGTCTGACAGTCTGAGCGGCTCATCAATGGGCTCAACCACCCCGCCTGCATTGCATTTATGGCAAGCCACCAACCCTGCAACCTACGCCTGCAGGGGGGTGGGGGACGTGATTGATGGGAATACCGGTGACAGGTGATGACTCAGGGGAGCGGCCGAGGCGCCACTTGAGGGACATACGTCAATCCATGCATTCAATGCGATGGTAAGGACGAGGCGCGTGAGGCCCCCGAAGGGCGTGCAGGACACGCGCCCCCTCTCCTATAAATATGTCCCTCACCCCTTCATACGGGGACGATTCTCTCTCTCTCTCTACATCTAACTCTCAGTTGCACTTTCTCTCTCTAAGTTCTCCAATATATTTCTCCCTCAGTGGCTGACTTTGCCATCGGAGTGCCTTCCCGGACCACCACCGTCCGGGCTAGGCACTAACGTGGTTGCTCCCTTGTGCAGGCATCCTTCTCAGGCGTAGTCCTAGGGCCCCGGTCTCCTTCTCAGGCGCGGTCCTAGAGCCCCGGCCTCCTCCTCAGGCGTGCCCCTAGGGCCCCGGTCTCATTCTCAGGCGTGCCCCTAGGGCCCCGGTCTCCTTCTCAGGCGTGCCCCTAGGGCCCCGGTCTCCTCCTCAGGCGTGGTCCTAAGGCTCCGGTCTCCTCCTCAGGCGTGCCCCTAGGGCCCCTAGGGCTCCGGGCTCCTCCTCAGGCGTGCCCCTAGGGCCCCGGTCTCCTTCTCAGGCGTGGTCCTAGGGCTCCGGTCTCCTTCTCAGGCGTAGTCCTAGGGCTCCGGTCTCCTTCTCAGGCGTAGTCCTAGGGCCCCGATCTCCTTTTAAGGCGTAGTCCTAGGGCCCCGGTCTCCTTCTTAGGCGGGGTCCTAGGGCTCCGGTCTCCTTCTCAGGCGTAGTCCTAGGGCCCCGATCTCCTTCTCAGGCGCGGTCCTAGGGCCCCGGTTTCCTTCTCTTAGGCGCGATCCAAGGGCCCCGATTTCCTTCTCAGGCGCGGTCCTAGGGCCCCGGTCTCCTTCTCAGGCGCGGTCCTAGAGCCCCGGTCTCCTTCTCAGGCGTGCCCCTAGGGCCCCGGTCCTCCTCCGGCGTACCCCAGAAGTTCCAGCCTTCTTCTTCGACGAGTCCCTAGGGCTCCAGTGAGGTTCAGCCCAGCTCCACCCCTTCCGTATAGTACCAGAAGTCCAAAGAAGTCACTCCGGTGAAGCGCTCCCCACAGATACAACAACGTTTATCTGGGGTTTACTCTGATTGTTACTGAGTAGTTTTGATTGGGCATATTCAAGTAGGATTTTGATTTGGGGGACTATTTCAGCCAGGTAATTGTCGATCCTCTTTCTGAGCAAGGTAATCTTTTCTCAAAGCTACGATACACTCTGATTGTTATTGAATCTCTCAATGACGGACCTTGATACAACTCTTTTCGTCGATAATCTTCCTATCTCGATTAGGAAAATCTAGATGCACAATTTGTTTTCCAGATTTGGGAAAATTACAGACACATTCATCCCCAATAAAAGGAGCAGAATCACCAACAACCAATTTGGTTTTGTGAGATTTGTCAAACAAGGTTGAAGCCAACGTAGCTGCAAGAAACACAAATGGGTTTTGGTTTTGGAATCAGAAATTGGTCGTTCACACTGCCAAATTTGGTGCTAGGAAGTTTCAAACACCCAATTCTATGTTTGGAAAACAAACTCATCAAAAGTTCAATCAGGCTTTGAAGAGCAAATGGATATATTTACAAAGTCAAAAATACAAAAAAAAAAAAACCCTGATGCCCAGCCCAAACCTAACAAAGACATATGGGTTCCTAAAGTTGTATCCCCATCCATATCAAGCAATCAAAATCCTGAAATTCAGACTTTTTATAGGTGCTGGAAGATTCAACATTCACCAGAACTTCAAATGTATCCATATTCAACCAAAGGGGAACGGCTGGCCGGTTAATGAGAAGTGCAGTGGCAAAAATTAGAAAGCTTCTATCACCGAACGACTTGATAATAAGAGTATTTAACATGGAAAACACTCTTGTCGATCACATCAAAGCTATTGGTGGTAAGTATGTTATCATTACCTTTCCTACTCCAGAAGATAGGGATGAAATCATGAAAGAAAAATGGCTTTCAATTTGCATGGTTTGAAAAAGTTAGCCCTTGGTCAGGAGAAGCTGCCAAAGAAGAACGATTTGCGTGGTTATCTTGCCAAGGAATGCCACTTAACGGTTGGTCAATCCCAAATTTCAAGCTCATTGGTGATTTATGGGGTGATTTTATCAAGACTGATGATACCAATCTTCATGGTGAATCTTTCGCTAGGGGTAGAATCCTAATTGCTACGGACCAAATCCAAAGGATCACTGGTTACATTGATATGGAAGTTTGTGGTATAAAATATTCTGTGAGGGTAGAGGAAGATGGAAAAGCATCTAGACATATTTTTGATTGAGCTGATTTTTCACAAGTCCAGTCGGTTTTTTATTTTAAAACTATTTAACGGCTCAGATCATTTATACGAGACCTGAAATTACCTGTCGATTCATGGTCTGTACATTTCTTGTCGGTCCCTGTATACGGGTTGAAAACTTTTAGAGATAAAACCAAATAAGGCAAGTTTTTGTCTTGCGCTGCATTTTTTTCTTTCCAGCTTAGCTGTAATTGAGTTGGATTTGGATAAGGTTACAGAAATCAGCAATGTAGGCCAGAGTCTGCACCAATCGTTTTTTTTTTTTTCCACTTTTCCCCAATCAACAGTCATCCTCAGAGCTCAGATCATTTGATTGACCATTACGTATATCAATAAATTCGAATTTAGATGGGATTATGGTGACGGACTATTCGTTGTTGTTGGAATTACGGTGACGGACTATTTGTTGTTGTTTAATACTACTATTTATTTTACTGCACACGAGTATGTACCTCCATTTGCCGATCAAATTTTCATGATTTCAAAAAAATGCTCGGATCAAGTCATTTTCGGTCATTTTTTTTTTGCTGATTTTGTGCGTGAGCCCTTAAAAACACATTCTAAACACATTGGACGGTTCGGATCCCGGCCATTTGGCCGGGAAGGGGTGGTGTGGATGTAAAGTTTGGCCAGGGAGTCCTGACTGGATCCTGACTGCAATAACACATAGTTCACGCTATCACTCAAAAGAATTTGCAAAGTGTATCCCTTAAAATTTACTCCTACGGACTTGGATTACAGAAAAACCAGAGTGTAGTAAAAAATAAGCAAATAATTTATACATTGAGTGAGTATTTCGAATAATGATCGGTAAGGCCTATCAATGGGCATGTGGATTGTAAGCAGGTTATAATAATAATTTAGATTGATCCCAGAACAAAGTAATAATAATTGGACAAAGTAATTGATGTCATACGCAGTAGTAAAATGCTCCATTTAGGCTGAGAGGGTGTTACGCTAAGGGTGTTTTTAAAATAAATTGGCTTTTCACCGTTTTTGGAAAAAGTTGTTTTTAGTTAGTGGACTTCCTGAGTTTCCTCTGAGATTATTTTTGGTATTCTTGATATTCTCGAACTATAAATTATCAAATCAATAAGTCATTCTCCTAATTTATACATCAAATGATTAGATAACATATAGTTAAAAAAATACCAAAAATATCGAACCTACCATAGCGAAAATTCAGCCTTAAACACATCAACGATTCTTTTTTGGTTTTTTTAATAAAAAAGAAACACTTCAACGACTTCAATAATGGGAAAACCCCAAGCAATGCATCATTATCCATTGATAAAACCAGATGCTTTCAAAAGTTCTTATTACTTGACAAACTTATACTCCCTCCGTTTCCATAATATTGGTCCCCTACGAAACTACGTGCAATTTTCAAATTAAAAAATAATGTACTTATGAACATAATTTGTTTAGCAATATGGATCTTGTTTGATAGATCTCATTGTGAACTTTTAAACGGTGCAAAAAAATTCAAAAATTATTTTATAAATGCGTTATTTTTTAGTTTGAAAATTGCACGTAATTTCGTAGGAGGGCAATTATTATGGAACAGAGGGAGTAATAAAAAGAAAAGAGGTCCATGTGTTTCCTATGTGCCTCCTCAGTGCCCACATCCTCTTTATCTTTATCACTAAAAATCAAATGCAACTTCTGATCTGTGGGCGATTTCGACTTTCTGCACATTAAATAAATACAACCACAGCTCTGTTTCCAACAGTTTTCAGGTTTGAGTATATAACAGGTACTAGAAGATAGGGATAATAAACACAAGAAGGAACTAAGCTGAGATTCTCACCAAAATCCATCACTTTCTTTTGCTTTATTTTCTCTTCCGTTTCCAGTTTTTCATGGCCAAGAAAGCTTTAAAAACACATGAATATCTCTGCTGGAGTTGCCTTTTTCTCTCTTGAAATCTGTGATTCTGTTTGGATCTTTGCAAAGGCCACAGAAAAGAAGTACCAGTTTTCTGTGCTTTTCACATAATAAATTCTGCAGTTTCCTTTTCTTTTGGTTTTCTGCTGTGGGTAATAACTACTACAGTTCACTTTAACCGTTTGAGAACAAGCTTTTGCAAGGTCTTGCAGTTTACTCCTCAGAGTCCACTCTCTTTATTAGTCTTTTTTACCCTTTTGATTCTCAGGAAAACATGTTTTCCCCCCCTCAGAAAACAAACAAGGCCTTTTTCTTTATTATATAAGTTGGGAGTTGTGTTTGGATTGTTTCAAAGTTCTTGACACTACCCATTTGGTGTATTGAGCTGACAAGCAATGGAAGATGGAAATGGGATGTTTTTCAGTAACAGAAGAAGTGGGAATTCAAAAAGAGATGAAGATTTTGAAGAAGAAGATGTATGGAGTCTAGAGAAGGAGAGATCATCAGAGGATTCATGCCCCAAAACTGGGAAATCAATTAAAGCCAAGGACTCATCTGGTCCTAGAACGATCCCAAGGGCTAATTACAGTGCAAAAGTTGCTCAACAGTCATCAGCTCCTGTGAACATTCCTGACTGGTCAAAGGTTTATAGGAGTGAGAACTCAAAGAAGGGGAAGAAGGTGTATCATGGCTTTCTTGATGATGCTTGTGATGATGATGATGATGGTAGTGATGGTGAGATGGTGCCTCCACATGAATACATGGCCAAGAAGCTAGCTAGGAGTCAGATCTCTTCATTCTCTATGTGTGAAGGGATTGGAAGGACTCTCAAAGGAAGAGACCTCAGCAAAGTGAGGAATGCCATCTTAACCAAAACTGGTTTCTTAGAGTGATTTGTCGTAAAAGATATCTTCATTTTTTTTTGGGCCCATTGTTTCATAGGAATTATTTAGTGGTCTCGAGATACCGTCACATAGTACCTAACACCCTTCTCCCTTATGCATCTTTGTGGCTCTTAAAATAATTACTTCGTCTCACATAAATGTGTGGTGAAGAAAGTTGATTCGGTACCATATGACAGCGCCCGAGAGACCACTGAATAAGTTTTCCATGGTTTCATCTTCATCACCATGATTTTGTGGAATTAGACCAACCTCATCAATATCTCCATCTTCATCACAGCCAAGGGTCCCATGAAACCGTCTCTCTCTCTCCTTTTTTGTTTTTCACTTTTACAAGTGGTTGTTACGTGTCCCTGCTGACCTTAAGAGTCATCCAAGCCGTCCGTTTTGTGTATCAACAACTTAAATCTCATTTTGCCTGAACATATATTAGCCGTCCATTGCCTAATGCGATTTAAGCTGTTGATGCGCGAAACAGACGACTCAGATGGGGGTTGCCATCCCGAATCGGATGGGGGTTGGCACCTCCTGTTGACCCTTAGGATGAGCAGGGTCTCACCAATATGGGAAGAAGAAAATGTACGGAGTGTTTGGGAGTCTTAATTTTTTTGTGCATTCTGCCTTTTAGATTATGGCTAGAATCAGGTTCGACCCTGAGGTTTTTAGAGCGTAAACAGCTTTTAGCCATGGGACCTTTTGAAATTTGAATATATATTAGTTAATCAATGGAACGTCTGAAAAAGCCTAAAGGTGTAGTGGTGCTTGACAATCAATGACACTGAAGACTCAGGGGTCGTGGATTCAATTTTTTTGCCATATGTAGGTTATAACTTTTGGAAAAACTGACTGCTATAGACCCATATGTCCAGAAAACGGACAGAGCATACTCGGGGACCTACTTTTGGGTCATACACGAGTGATTCAAACCGTTCATTATTCTTGAAATATTTTTCCGAGGGGCCTCACAAAATTTTAGATCAATCGGACGGTCCGGATCACTCGTGTGGGACCCAAAAGTGAATCTCCGAGTATGCTCTGTCCGTTTTCGGTAGGTACATGTAGCAAGGTCCATAACTTTTTGTACATGTTCAAAAAAATTTAGTGTAAAAAATTGAAGATGGAAAGAATTGAACATGGAAACTGATGGATGCAAAATGAAGTACCACTTTAACCGCAACAACCTTATTTGCTAAGACATTTGCCTACAAAATACTCCATCCTTCCCAAATTGTTGGTCCTACTTTAGGAATCTAATTTTTTTGAAAAGTACCACAAAAGGAAAGGAAAGAAGTATACACTTTTCTTTGTTAACTTTTTAAATTGGGACAGCCAAAAAAGGAAAGAAGGACCAACAATTTGGGACGGAGGGAGTATATAATATGTTGGGCCAAAAGTTGGTGGCCCTAAATATGTCCAGGACCAGCCCTGACAAGAATGTATTATAAATTTGTATAATGTTTGAGATATATGTGCAGAATGTATATTGTAACACGTGTAATGTTTGAGAGATATATGGTGAATACATTTTGTAGTCTATTTATTAACCAAAATGAAAAATGAGAACTCAAAAAGCTCATTTCCCCTTACTTCTGACTTCTTTTCTCTACAATGGCGGCTCCAGGATTTCTCGTGAGAGTGTTCAGAAATTCTACTTACGGTCCTTTAGAAATTATAATTGTACATAAACAAAAAAAAAATCTAGTTTATTAACTTTTTTTGTTCCCAAACTATTAACCACGTCTCATTTTAGTTACCAATGTATTAATTAGGAAATTTTAGTCTCCAACGTTCAAAATTTGTACCAATCAAGTCTCCAACCCAAACTTCGTTAACCTTTTCCGTCAAAACAAAGGACAACAATGTAATTTCACACAATTTCTTTAAAAAACAATCATCCCCCCCAAAGTTTAGGCGTCGTTTATTCGTAGGTTGGTAGTTCCAGTCTTTTGTTCCATTGGTGATTTGAGGTGTGAGCAGCGACGATTTCAGGCTTCGAAGTGATGCTGCTACAGCGGGGTTTTCATTGGCAATTTCTAGTTGTGGGTTGCGACAATGGGTTTGGTCTTAGCAGTTTTTAAGGTGGCGTACCAGCGGGGATTTAGGCTTCAGTGGGTTGATATGAGGGTTTCGATAGCAGCAATTGGAGGCATATAAGGATGGCAGCGATTGGGGCTGGCATTTCCAATCGTTTGGATAGTTTGATGATGGATCAGATTGAAGGGTTTTTGAGGTTTGTTTGAAGGTGTTTGGTGGCAAGGTTTGAAGCATTATTTTTGCCCGATTTGGGCCGAGGGTGGTAGGTTTACGATGGATTTTGAGCGGTGGTGTGTGGGAGTCGGATTTAAGCAATTTAGGTTTACGGGGGATGCTTTTTGAATGGTGTTAGCCTGTTAGGGGCAGTGGTGATTGCGACCATGTTTAGGGGTTTTTGGTATTTAAGTTTCAGTGGTTCTTTGTTCTTTTTTTTATTTATGAACTGATGTGGATCGATCACGATTCTAAAATTCATTAGACAACTCCTTTAGAAATGTAGTTTTCAAAATATTTTTTGCAAAAAGTAGTTTTTTTTTTCAATTTTCCAAATAGTAGTTTTAAAAAAAAAAATAATTGTTTTTAAAATTGAGCGAAATGACGTCTTTGCCCCTCGGTTTGATGGAATAGGTTAACGGAGTTTGGGTTGGGGACTTGATTGGTACAAATTTTGAACGTTGGGGACTAAAATTCTCCAATTAATACATTGGAGAGTAAAATGAGACGCGATTAATACTTTGGGGACTAAAAATGTTAATAAGCCAAAAAAAATCTACTAATATCAACAATGCCACTAAAAACAACAAAGTATTTAGCATATTACAACTGCCCTCGACAACTTTTCATATTTTGAAACTGTTGCATAATAGTATAAATATCAACAGTATCATATATATATCACTCTCAATATAAGTAACCAAGTAATCATTCATCCACTGATCTCCCATTCGATTGCGCAGATTGTTTTTTATGTATTTTATGGTTGGAAAACTTCTTTCAATTGTTGCAGTAGCGACAGGAAAAGTCAATGCCCATGCCACAAGCCGATAGACCAATCCATAGATGACATGCTTATTGTCTCAACTAACTTTGCAGCAAAATTGCCTATTCCATTTAGCTCTGAAAAATTTTCATCGGATCTTGTATCTACAATCAAATTTTGGAGTTGAATGTCCATTGTCACTAAGTCCACCTCAGAAAATTCAAACGAGTAGAGTTTTGCAAGACGAGTCAATTTTTTCCTATCAAAAGTAGAAAAGAAATTTCTAGGATTCAAGCAAGCCATCAAAGTAGCAACTCATGTTCCCTCTGTGAAACGATCGATTGTTTAGCTCTTGAAGTTGTATGTCTAAGATTGTATATATAGAATAGCTCAACGCGATAACGATGTGAGATCGTTATTTGTGGGGCTTTGCGTTATGCCTGATCACTTTGAGGGAACTTGTAGTGGAATAAGGTAAGGCCAAAAAAAAAAAAAAAAAAAACACAATAAGAAACTCAAACCTTTATTTATTGGCAATAAAACTCAAGTAACGATGCATCTATTATGAATATAGAATCAGAAGGAGATGACAACGAGATAAAAGCAAGATAGAGTACTACTGTAACACCAAAACTAGCGCATACACAGGTATAAAGAGAAGGTTAGACTAAATCAATTATTGTGTCTGTGTCTATGTCTATGTCTCTGTGTCCGTGTCTGAAGATAACAATGTTTTGGTCCTGCATAAGGAAGTCCACAGGGTTTTCATTAAAAACATAAAAAGACAAAAACACACACACACACACATCCTCAAATACACTTTTTAATACACTTTCATCCACTTGTATACATTTTTTTATACATTTCTATACACTTTTTAAACCTTAACAGAAGCCCACTGGACTTCTTTTAGCATTTTCCAACAACGTTTGTTTGTTTTATTTTCTTCTAAAAAGCTAGAGGTGGCAACTTTTTCTTGTGAGTTATTTGTAGCTTGCCACCTAAATGCTCAAGGTGTACATGCGTATTTTAGAACTTAGCCGCGTCAACTTTGAGACATCCACTAGTGATTCTTCCACCTGAACCACATTTGATTAATTAACTCTCCATTAAACCAATTACTCCCATTGATTCAAATTTGTTTTGGATTGGGTTTTCAAACATTTTAGATAGGGTGGTTAGGGTGTTCAAAATGACAAAAAAAAAAAGAAATTTTACATGTATTTCTAAAACAAAAATTCAGGGTGTTCGAGTGACACCCTTGGCTCAAGGTGGGGAGCTGCCTCTGCTTCTCTATATTCAAAAATCAAAAATATATTGTCGCGGAATGTATTCTGGTTGTGGTGCGTCAAACACCTAAAAGTAGAAATTAAAAGGCAGCTGATAATGTCCAAACTAATATTGTTCCTTCCAAAACCAAAAGTGTTTGTGCCAAAACACTAATTGTTTTTTCTTTTACAATGACTTATATGCCCTTTCCTATATCAAGAATTTTCCATCTTCCTTTTACTTACAAAACTAACCCTTCAATTTCTTCTAAGTTATGTAATCTGAGTTAAGTGGTGCCAAGACAGAATGAATGGGATGGTGAGAATTACTGAGAAATGAACTTTGAAAATATGAGTTTGACACCACTCAAATTAACAGAATCACCCACATCACATGAAAATTACGTTACGAAATCAAATTGAGAGAACAACAATTCTATGAGTATACCTAACTTGCACCTCACATGCACACCAAGGTGATGTGGCAGACAAGGAGAAACCCATTATTTCATGTGGGCCACACATTGGGGTTCTTCCTATCTGCCACATCACCTTGGTGTGTATGTGGGGTGCAAGTTAGGTGTATCCATATTATTTTTGTTGAGAGAATCATGATTTAAGTCACCTTACCATCTCCGGTGGTGGTCTCAAAGGAGTTAGTCCCCATCAAGTTTTTCAAAAAATTTGGGTCCATTCTAGATCCCAAAAAAAATCAGAATTTTTCATTTTTTAGAACTCGTCAACAAGAGTAAGCACTCCACAAATTAGTTCGATTAGAATTCTTTTGATACATGACCAAATGGGGTTTGCGCAAAAAAAAAAAAAAAAAAAAAAGCGTTCACATATTAGAACTCATCGAGAAGAGTAAGCACTCCAAAAATCAGTTCGATCAGAGTTCATTTGATACATGACTGAATCGTGTTTGTGCGAGAAAAAGAAAAATAGACATTATTTGTTCGGGTAACACCCTTGGCTCAAGGTGGAGCCGCCTCTACTTCTCTATATTAAAAAATAAAAAATATATTGTCGCGGAATGTATTCTGGTTGTTGTGTGTCAAACACCTAAATGTAGAAATTGAAAAAATTAAAAAATAGACATTATTTGTTCGGTACAAGTTTTAGACTACTACAATTCAGTATATAGTATTATATCCGGTATTTTGGTTTTCTTCCCATCAAGTCCGGTCTCTGAATCATTATTGCGGGCCAAATATGGGCCTACAAAAGCTCAAAGTGGACCACTCTATTAAACTTTCGGTCTAATGACTTTTTCTCGGTAATTTTTATTTTTTGTAATTTTTTAAGTTTTTTTTTTTGGGGAATTACTCATTCGTAGTGACGAATGAAATCAGAAAAGTATAAAAATGTTGGCTGAAGTAGAAAAAAGTTCATATAAGATGACAGTTTAGACAAAAAAAGACAGTAGTTTGGCATTTTTTTTTGTCTTTAGAGAACATTTTTTTTTACTTTTGTAATAATTTTTTATTTTTAGATTGTTTCATTGAGACGAATAATTAATTAAAAAAATGTAACAGGAATTTAATAAAAATTCAAAAAAGACGAACAAAAAAAAGTTTAGAAGAATGGAGTCCAAGAAAACTGGACAAGACTCTCGACAGCGGACAGGACTCCACAACGGAAAGTGCGAGCATATTCGACGGTGAGAGCATATTCAGTACATGTTTAGCCAAGGATTTCGCGTTATGTATATGACCAAACTCCGGAACACTTCAACAATACAGATTTTCGTGAAATTCACGACTAAGTGTATGGATCCAAGTGAATGTGTGTGGTGCTGGCATAATCTATATACTCCGGAACTACTGAATAACTACTCCCGTGAGATGTGTTGCCAACTTACCACTATTTTCTCCTCCGGGCCTGAATTGACCGAGAAGTTCTGGAATGTGACTTGTGACCTTACTTCAGGATTTGTTCGGGTGTGAAATGACAATCAAAACAATGCAAAATTGAAGAATGATACAACGAAGTTTGGGGTCCGGTTTTGGCCTCTCCGGTGAATAAGCCGTCGGTTCCGGCGCGGCGTTTTCGACAATAGGTTTCTTCCACTGGAGCTTTTCCTTATTTATTTAATTTTTTTTTATTTTTCGGTTTTGTCTTTACCCCTTTTAGGGGGTTTGATTAGCCCCTTTACTGACGCTTAGCTCCATGCGTAGAGTGTTTTGTTCTAGATTTCATCCGTGTTTTGTGCGTAATGGTTTGAGCAGGGTGTCCCTTAGGATACTCTACTACTAAATCGAGGACGGACTCTATGCCAACACCACCTAGTAGGGATGGTAATTTCACCCAAACCCAATGGATACCCGAACCAAACCAACCCTTTTGAAGTGGTTTTTTTATATTTTTTCCTACTCACGGGGCGGCTTTGGTTTTCAAAACATGATACCCATCGGGTTTGGATTTGGGTTTGGTCTTAGCAAGTATTCGGCCAAACCCAAATCCAAACCGATCCATATTATATTACTTATAGGATATATATAAACATATTATAATTTTATATACATGTAATTTTTATTTTTCAATGACCTTTCATTTCATCTACCTCCTTATTCCTCTCAAATCCCTTAAAAATCTCAAGAGTCTCTATAGGAATCTCTTAAGAAAGTTTATTATTTAGTTATTTCCTTTGATTATGTTGAAATTTAGATGTTTAATTATAAAATCATATGGTATGTTACTTTTTTTATTTTACTATATAATCTTTTTCCTTCATATGTTCATTAAATGGAATGAATATTAATGCGGGTTTGGTGCGGTTTGAATAAAATCCAAATCCATATGGTTTGGTTATGGTGCACTAAAATTCATACCCATCGGATATCGGTTTGGATTTGGGTATAGATAAATGCTTTGGGTTTGGGTATGGTAATCGCAAAACCCGGACCAAACCGATCCATTGCCATCCCTACCACCTAGTGCGAGTCTGCTTCGGCAGATGTGTCTGTGAGCTTGGAAGCTTATGTGTTTTTTCAATAGCTCGGGTCTTATAAGATATTGGTAGTTTTGGTTCATTCCTGTTAATGATATGAATTGACAATTTCAAAAAAATAAAAAATACGACGAAGTTATTAATCTCGTGAACTTTATCGACATCAATCACAAGTCTAACATTTCGGCTATAAAGATTACACATTAGTGCTAACAACATGAAAAATATGATCCCGAAGTCGGTTCATTGTCCCGGAGTCGGTTCATTGTCCCTTTCCATCACATTCCTTCAATTCCAATCAAATGATTCTCGCACTTCTCTATCACATGTCAAAATTTGTACTATGAATAGCTTTTCCGCACATTGATTTATTGTCATCTGTGGCAAGGCAGTTTTTCTCGAAGAATAAAAGAGAATTGCCTTCCTTTACTTCTATTTTGATAACCGATCGAGTGTCCGGGTCGGTTTGCATGCATTTCGACTAATCCTGAAATACCTGGCCGCCCAACTACTAGCGGATGCCTGTTTGAAAGCCTTCATTTACTTCTTATCTCCATTTGCCCTATAAATCAATCTTCATTTTCCCTAGAAGTTTCAACAGAGAAGAGCAAAGTTGTAACTGATTAAACCACATTCAATAAATTTTAAAATAATTTTACAGAATTTTTTTTAAAAAAAGAAAAAAGGATACGCCAATAATGGAATTAATGTTCAATTAATGAATTTTATTTATGGTGCAAACAACTCTACCATATGCAATTTGTGTTTTATTGTAAAGATTACTATCTACTAATAAGGGAAGGGACTCGGGGGGCCTGTAGTGAGCAATCACGGCCGTCCGTTCGGCAATCAACGGTTCGGATTGAACCAAATTACAAATGGCGGATGAAAGAGTCTTACTGAAGTTGGGTGAAAAGAAAATCTCATTTTTTTATATAGTTATGGCTTGTTAAACCAAGCCTGAAAATATCTGGCTCATAAACCTAACAATTAATGGTAGGCTTCTTATTGAAACACAGAGTCAGTAAATTGGTTTCTGAAAAGAGAAATTAATGATTTATAAGACGAAGTTATTTTAACATATCTTTTCCATTAATAATTTGGCTAAGCCACATAATTATTTCTTGAGACATAGTCGATCTTAGGTAACAGATGCAACTGTTTCGGATATTGTCGATTATAGAAAAAAAATATGTTTTCTTGAATTAATTCAGTACATTGTTTGATGCATTCTCTTTTTCTTCCATTTGCATAGATTCTTTCAAGACTTCCAATTTTGAAAACTCTTCGTTCCCAGTGCAGCTGTTTTACCAGTTGAAATTTTTTTTTACTAGAAATTACTCTCTTGCGGGAGAGGTATGTGTATAAGAGTAAAATGTGAGACCTACCCAAATTGGAGGCACTAGGCCATGGTCTTTTAATGGCCTAAAATCCTGATAAGTAATGGTCAAAGTTCTAGTACTTTATTTCTGTGTGATAATTGTAATTTGATAATGTAGGTTTTGGGCTCCACCTTCCAGAACCATTTTATGGTAGGAAAACTTGGGTGTCGGCTGGATACCACGTGGCGGTACTCAGCGCGCATCTCAGTCGTCAAAACTTTTGGATGGTC
The DNA here is from genome assembly GCA_016920895.1 of Vaccinium myrtillus. Taxonomy (NCBI): domain Eukaryota; kingdom Viridiplantae; phylum Streptophyta; class Magnoliopsida; order Ericales; family Ericaceae; genus Vaccinium; species Vaccinium myrtillus. The sequence goes on along the minus strand of CM029275.1, from coordinate 18,580,606 downwards.
TGGATTTTAGAGAGAGAAAGAGGAGGGAGAGGAGAGAGGGAGGGAGAAATTTGGGCTGTTCAAAATAAATTTGGAAGGCCGAGATGCGCGCTCGGGCACCACGTGTGCGGTACCCCCAAAAAATGACACTCTTAAATCTAGACCGTCAAAAACATGTTTTTCCGGCTCGGATGTGCCGACGGATACCACATGGCGGTACCCATTCGGCAAAAAACAACTACTTTAAAGTCATATACTCACATATGTGTGTGCGTGGGGAACACCACCTCTCGAAGAGTCGAAAACATCTCAACCTACTATTCGCGAGAGCAAGAATTGAGAGCAGGAACGGTGGATCCTACATGTACATTATGTGATTTTCAATACAACAGGTATTTGTAACGCCCTCTCACACCCACCTCATATGAGAGGGCGTTACAAATAATTGGTGTATCCAAAAAAAATCACCGACCCGTACCCAAATTAATGTGCATGTAACGGTAGCTATTACTGAAGTTCTTGGCATTCACTCAATCTAAAAACGTTATTAGTTATTGAAGGACCATAAATAGATGGCAATTAATGGGCATATTACTGAGAGAGAGACAGGGAGATGACTCATTGAAATCTCACATTAGATGCTAAGCTGGAATGCTGTTTCTGGGTTATTGCTTTGTTTGACAGATACCTCATGTAACTTCCTAGTGATTTATTCCTTTGCTCTTACATTGACTGATGAAAGAAGAAGAGAGGAGCAAAATTTCAATGAAGAGTAGAGGAATAGCAGGAGACTTGCATTCAAAAACTCTTGTATCTAGAAATTGGCTAGTTTTGCTTTGCCTTGGCAGCTTTTGTGCTGGAATCCTCTTCAGTGACAGGTGATTTTCTTTCTTTTGTTGTTGACATAGATAGTCTACTTCATGTTTTTTAGTCTTACCTACCACCAACCGGTCCAAAGCCCGGACAAATAAGTGGAGTTGTGCGTTAGATAGTTGACAACCAGTACGTAAAAGACCAAAAGAACAACATCAGATGACAAGTATGTGATTATCATTATGGCTTTGTCACTGGACCCGATACTCTTGACAATGCTCAATGCCTCACGTAGCCGACCGGAATACATAAGGCTTGGTTTGGTTTATTGTCGTTGCAATTTGGTTTATTTTTTTACATTCAGCAGCCATTTTGTATACTAACTTGACACCGATATTCAATCCAGACCGTTAATATTTGTAGGTAAAAGAACTTGAATACATATCGTATAACGATCACTCTCCGGGCATAGAAAATTATTCATTTTAGGATTACATTATTGACTGGGAGTTTTTTGGTATCAGGATGTGGAATGTCCCTGAAACTAAGGTTTTCACAATGAGAACTGAAGTCAAAGAAGATAGAACGCAATTCGTTACCGAGCCTTGTAACCCAAAACTTGTGAGTAAATCTTGCATTTACTTTGTGTTCTGATGCATTTGGATACTAAATGGCTTCATCAGTCAATCACAAGGGTGTTTCTTTTATTCCTATTGGTTTTCATCAGAAACTTGTAAGCAGTGAATCCAAAACCATTACACATGAAGGTCTAAACATCGATCGTTCCAACCGGTAAGCAATCCTGAAACTTGTTAAATTTTGGTTTTTTTTTTTAATTATTATTATTTTTTTAATAGTTATCAGTGGAGATCTACAATCTAAATCCTGTTCTTGTTTGTGGAATGCAGACCACTAGATAACATCGACATAAATCTTCACCGGGAACAGGCTACTGTAAAATCAGAGAACACAACTCTTCCGGCAAAGCAAAAAGTTGCCGAGTCCAAGAAAAATTATTTGATGGTTATAGGAATTAATACAGGTTTTAGAAGCCAGAAGCGACGGGAATCCATCCGGAGCACCTGGATGCCCCAGGGTGAGAAAAGAAAGAAGCTAGAGGAAGAGAAGGGCATTGTCATACGCTTTGTTATCGGTCAAAGGTATAATTTTTTTAGCTAAATGGATACATATGTTGTCGTTCGGGTAAAATCCGAGAAGCACATGGTCAATTGACTGTTTTCCTGTACTAGTTCAACACCTGGTGATATTCTTGATAAAGCTCTTGAAGAAGAGGAAAGAAAGCATGGAGACTTCTTGCGGCTGGTGACATTTCATTTCATTTTTTACACAATTAGCGCTTCATTAACTCGCGATTGAGTTTGTTTTATAACCGGTGAGCAGGACCATGTCGAAGGCTACAATGAATTGTCAGCCAAAACAAAGATTTATTTTTCGACTGCTGTTTCGTTGTGGGAGGCAGATTTCTATGTCAAAATCGACGATGATGTTCACTTAAACATAGGTAAAAGACATCAGAACCTCAACGCGTAATATGTTACCTCAACAAGTCGTGAAGAAATTGAGTAAATGAATTTTTAGCTTACTGCAGGTACACTTGCAAGTATTTTGGTCGGTCACCATAACAAACCTCGTGTGTATATCGGTTGCATGAAGGCTGATCCCGTAATTTATCAGAAGTAAGCACAGTTTTTTCCTAACGGATTTCAGCTTACCAAATACTGTGTTTATATTGTCATTCTTGTTAAGCAGGGGAGTGAGGTATCATGAACCAGAATCATGGAAATTTGGAGAGAAAGGAACCAACTATTTTCGTCACGCTTCAGGACAAATATACGCCATTTCAAAAGAGCTGGCTTATTATATATCTAAGAACCAGTAAGTTCCACTTCTCTTTCCAGATGGACTCACATAATCTTCACTAATTATACGCGAAGACAATCACCAGAAACTTTAGGTTTCGGAACTAGTAATTTCTTGGCATCGAATTCTAGCCCAAGTATGCTTCCGTTCTTGTTGCTGGTGATGGTTTCTCTGAAAAGACAAATAAGATTTCGGATACCCCTTTGGAAATCAATGTCGGGAACCTCTTTCATGTAACCCAATCTCCAACGCGCTGCTTGCATTTTTCCCTATCGCTGCTCCTTTGCTGCCTTTATGGTTTGCGAAAATTATTTTGGTATTGTTGTGGCAGGAAGCTGCTGCACAAGTATGCAAATGAAGATGTTTCATTGGGAGCTTGGTTTATTGGATTGGAGGTGGAGCATGTTGATGAGAAGAGACTATGTTGTGGCTCCACTTCGGGTAATCTTTTTTGAGAAAACATAAATTTATCATAGATATCAATTAAACAGTATAGCCAAAGTTATACAACGTAACAGTCCCAGAAAGAAAGAGCACCACGAAAACATCAAACAATCAAAGCTTCAATCTAAACAACATCATAGAGACACTAACAACCCTGACATCAACGCCAACCACACGACCGATATAACTTGCAAAACATGGGTTAGAAACAAGAGGAAAAGATAAATCAAAGAAATGCACGACGTTGAGGGATGCGATAAGTATGAGAGTCATCATCGATAACCCTCTCTCGATACGGGGGTTGAGAGCTTTATTATGATTAGATTGAAATGCATATTTAAGCCTTGTTTCCACTAACTCACTTTTTGACTTTTCACGCCTTTCAAGGCAGGTCATTCTCCTCACATACATTAACCTAGGAAAAAAAAGAAGAAGAAGGAATGAGTGTCTTTGGCAAGTGGCAGGCTCTCACAACAGCACCAAACTTCGGGTTAACATTCAAGAAGAATGAAATTATGAGAAAATAAAAACAGAGAAAATGAATGCATAATGAGTATATGCAACTTTCTGCTGATGCTTGTTGTACATAATTGCAGAATGCCAATTCAAGGCTCTGATGGGCACTGCTTGTGCTGCTACATACGACTGGAGTTGCAGTGGGCTTTGCCGGTCTAGTGAGAGGATGAGGGGAGTTCATTACCGGTGTGCCGAGAACGAGACTGCTTTATGGACTTCAATTTACTGAGCTTATCTGTAACAGCAACCAGGTGAAAAATAGTTCAAGAAAGGTGGAAAGTAAATTAGAGGCCTCAAATTGGGGGCTTTCTCTCTGTTTTACTATCTGTGGGGAGCAAGTGTTAAAGACCATTCTTTAGTTTCTCCACCACCATGGCTATTTAGCTGCACAATAAGTTGACATGTTAAGTGGAAACTTTGGTGTTTTTGCCTTTAGCCTTTTGCAGTTTTGCGTAGCATCTGTAGACGCAAAACGCTGAAATCAGTTTTCTCCTATGCAATGAGAATCTTTTTTTTTTTTGGCTTTCTCTGAGTCAAATAGCAATGATTCGAAGGACTTTGGAGAAACCTTGAATTAGACATGTTTGTGAAGAGGTGGACTATTATGTGCATGCTTGTTTAATGAATATTCAGTGATAGTATTTTTTAAGTTCAATAGTGAAACTGAGTATGATTGTGTTCCTTATATGTAGCTTTTCTGAGGGTTTTCAAGAATTTTAGTATGATCATGTATTTAATATACTGTAGCCAATGCTCTGATGTAAAACAAGCAATCTCAAGTCACTTTGCCTGTTAGTCTTATTGGCAAATCCCCAATTAAGGAAAAAAAGCTTCGATAATGAGATTATTTGATAACGGTTGTATGATGGTAGATTGGATTGGTAGTTCAGTGGATCCACTATGTGAGCGTTTGATTTGGTTTTATGGGGGATTCATATAATCTTTACGACCGAAACCCATATTTGCATATTTCTTAAAACTAAATGGGTTTCGATCGTAATTTCTTACTCTTTAGATTCTTTTCATCGAGATGAACCAATAATCCAAAAAAGTTTAACTAAAAAATAAGGAAAAAGTTGAGGACATTCATGTATGACCAAAGTTAAAACGAAAGAAACCCAGATGATTCTTTACCTAGTAAGCATCCAACACACTATGGCATTGTTTGGTAACCGTTCAACTTTTGGTTTTTCTGTTTTGATTTTTAGTTTTCTATTTTGTCCTCCTATAGACGAAGACCGAAGACGGGTTACCTATAAAAGAAGAAGATTGGTTTAATTATCGTCATTAATTCGTCACTTCACAACGTCATAGAGTGTTGCTTTGGAGCATTAAATGCTCAATTTTCTATTTTGAAACAAAAGCCTAAGGGGTTTAGTGTGAAGATCCAAAAATATTTGCCAACCGCTTGATGTACGATCCATAATTTTATAAGGATGCATGACCAAAACGATGAGGTGTTCAAGTTTTATAGCAAAAAGACTTGATTGTTGAAAGCGAGCAAGGTAGTAGAAGCACTGGGCTCGCGACAAATTAATGTCACCCCTAGTCAATTGCGAGAAATAGCTAGACTTCGTAATTCTATTGCACACCAAATCACTAATGGCCAAAGGCAATAAAGTGTATCTCATTGTTAGAAATATATTGTTATCCACACCATGTAGTGGACTCTTAAACCTCTGTTATGCAATTTTGTATGGATTGTTCATAAACTTGAAAGCCCCTTTAGCAAATCAAAGGAAAACTTGAAAGATTACGGTTTTGATGAAACCATGATAAAGAAATGCAATGTGAGTTTTTAATGTCACTTTGCTAATAAAATTGTAGTGATTAATCATAATTATCACAGGTTTAAAAGAATTGTGATTATAATTGCTTAATTTAATCACATTTTCCTACAAGTGTGATAAAATGTGTTTATTTTTACCAAGCTTTGTTACAAGGGTGATAAAATGTGTTTATTTTTACCACGCTTTGTTACAAGTGTGATAAAATGTGTTTATTTTTACCACACTTTGTTACAACCGTGATAAAAAAAAATTATCACATTTTTTCCAACCATGATAAAATGTGTTTCGCATATTTTAATCACACTTCGATTACAAGTGTGATAAAATGTATTATTTTCACCACACTTTATTACAAACCGTGATAAAATGTGTTTATTTTAATCACGTTTTGTTAAAACCGTGATAAAAATAAAACTTTTTTATCATAGTTTTTCCGACCTTGATAAAATGTGTTTGCATATTTTAATCATACTTTGATTACAAATGTGATGGACTAGTAAATACTTTATTGTTTATTTTAGGTTTTTAAATTTTCTTGCCTTATGCATCACTTTTGGCGACGAAACAAATGTTTGTCACCTTATGCAATGCCTTTGCCGACCAAAATATGAGGTTAGTCACCAAAATAGAATCTAACAGAGACATAATAACGACAAAAAATTTAGTCGCCAAAAAGAAAACATGTGACTAACTATTTTTTTGTTAGTGTCTACTAAATTACTAGGTGTCGCCAAAGGTTAGTCTATGGTGACCAAGTTTAAGTAGTCGATTGTATAATTTCTATAAATTAAAATATTATAATGTAATGTAATATAATATATTATGATATATTATGATATAATGCAATATATATTTTATGTAAAATATATTTACATATTTGTTGCAAGGGAATAAATGAA
>CM029275.1:18436382-18573284 GCA_016920895.1 Vaccinium myrtillus | reverse complement strand
ATGTGACAAGAAGACTTTTGGAAATGTGACAAGAAGACTTGGGTAGCCTAGTGGTTAGAGTTTTAGGATAAGAATGGGGAGGTTGGAGGTTCAATTCTTAGCAAATGCAAGTTGGGTTAAGAGTTGGGAGATTGTGGAGATGATGCCACAAGGCACGTATGTCCAAACCGTGATTGTATAGTTAATCTAATCACGGTTTTTTTGTCCAAACCGTGATTGTATAATTAATTTAATCACGGTTTTGAAATACCGTGATTAGTTTTTTGGGCAAACCGTGATTGTATAGTGTTTTTAATCACATTATTTGTCCAAACCATGATCTTAAAACTAACTTCATCACAGTTTTATCTTCAAACGGTGATAATATTGTTGATTTAACTACGGTTTGCCATGTAAACAATAATTGTATAATATTTTCAAACACGCTTTTTTGTTCAAATCGTGATCTTTTATGATCTTTAACCACGGTTTGTTGTCCAAACCGTGGTCTTATCTTGTTTATCATCACGCCTTATGTATTTCCATATCAGTTTGGACTTACATTCAATCACAGACATAAACCGTGATTGAATCTTGAAGACTTTTAATAACGGCTCCATCAACCGCGGTTTTAAAACCGTGATTAAATTATAAAGATCACGGTTTTTACCCGTGATCTTTTAAGTTTATTGTAGTAGTGATATTTTCTGTTTTTTACTTCGTTTTTAGAAAAAAACAGAAATTGGTGTTCAGCAAATTAAAAACAGAAAACAGACATTGTTACCAAACATAGCTCATATTTTTTTTTATAAGGATCCTTCTAGTGTCAGTCCAATGGGCTATCACTAAGAACATTCTTTGACCGGTAAGACAATTTGTCAAAAAGTGTTCTTAGTGATAGCCAGTGGCGGCTCTAGAAATTCTCGTGAGGGTGTTCAGAAATTCTACTAAGGTCCTCTAGACATCATAACTGTACATAAACAAAAAAAAAAACTTCTACTAATATCAACATTGCCACCAAAAAACAACAAAGTATTTAGCATATCTATATTACAACGGAGAGCGATTTTTGTCTCAGTCATCATATTACATTTTATCTCTCTCTGCCAACTCACTCCTCTCTCTCTCTCTCTCTCTCTCTCTCTCCTTTTCAAAATTCAAACCACATTCTCTCTCACTACCCATCTCTGAAATTCGAAGGACCATAAATAATAGGTACGGGTAAAAGTACAGGTGCATGCACGTGAACGTGCACTTGCGTCGATTGCTCAAGCCGTGCCTTCAGGCACGGGCACATGCATGCACTAGTTATAATACACTTGACGACTTTTCATATTTTGAAATCGTTGCATAATAGCATCATTATCAACGGGTATCAAATACATCACTCTAAATATGAGTAATAAGCAATCGTTCATTGGCATTGGTGTTCAAACATTTTGGTTAGGGTGTTTAAAATGACAAAAAAATTATATAAAAATAAAATTTTATAGATGTATTTCTAAAAAAATAAAATTTCAGGGTGTTCGGGTGATCACCCTAAACTCCAAGTGGAGCCGCCTCGGGTGATAGCCCAATAGACGACGTTAGATTTTTCCTTTTTATACACCCATACCTAGTGACCATTGCTTCTTCTTTACAGATGGAAAAGTGAATCAAGTTGACTGTCCGCAAAATGTAACGCAAATCTAATTGAGGGGATTTTTTTTAAAATAAAAAATAAATAAATGCTTCAAAAAATTATTACGCCAAAAAATAAGGAAAAAACAACTCAACAAGCTGAAAAAAATCAACCGTGATTGAGGTGCTGTTTGTGAGGCATTTTGGGAAGGGCCAGTTGGCCGCAAGTCCATTCTAGTGGCTTTCTACCCCCGCGTGTCCACCGAAGTGTTTCTTATAGTTTCGAGTCCACTTTGCGTACAAAAAAAACCAAAAAAAACGTCGCTCACAAACCAAGCACACGCACGGTCATCTTTTCCAGAACGCCGTTACGCTGATCACCAAGAATTTCACGCGGGTATTCTGGAAAAAAAAAGTTTGTACCCTATAAAAAGTGCCAAAAAAGTTTGTACCCTATAAAATGCCTAAAATCCTATGGTACCCCTACGAAAGTGCTTAAAACCCTAGGGTAACCTACGAAAGTGTCTAAACCACTAAAACCCTATAATAGGAAAGTGCACCCTAAAACCTAAACCCTAGGGTACCCTATGAAAGTGCCTAAAACCCTAAGGTACCCTATGAAAGTGCCTAAACCACTAAAACTCTATAATAGAAAAGTGCACCCTAAAACCTAAACCCTAGGGTATCCTTTGAAAGTGCCTAAATTCTAAAAAATATATATATATATTCACGGACCTTAGACCTTGTAAAACTTTAACATGGACTAAATGCCCAATAAATCCCCACTTCTGGAGCCTAGAACAATTAACCGTTTTGGGAATGAGTGTGTTAGGCTATGGGCAACTGGGCAAGGGTGAACATTAGGGAATGCAATGGGTTCTAGTAGGTGTTTTGGCTTTTGAGGTTTTTTGTGTTTGCTTTTAAAACTTGTTGGTTTCTTGTTAACTTCTTATCATTTTCCTTCTCTGCTCTCTTTTGTAGTAATGTTTTATCGTTACCATATGTTACTTTGCCGATTAAACTTTTTTTTTTTAATAAATTAAGTTAAATATCTAAAATCAGTACTATATTTGATGCCATTGACTTCTGTCTTTGTATATCAGTTTTGGGTTTTTCTATAAGCACACATAATGACAAAAGAAACTAGGGGTGTACAAAGAAACCGAGAGAACCGAACCGAACCGGTGAACCGGTATGAACCGGTTTTTTTTTCAATTTTTTGATGTAATCCGGTTCGGTCCGGTTCGCTAAAATTTAATTTTTGGAAAACCGGTTCGGTTCTCGGTTCTGGTAATTTTTGAAACCGGTTTGAACCGAACCGAACCGGTTATAATTATATATATATATATTTATTTATTTATATTTTTTAAATACATACTATATATATATTTTTTTAACACCTTTTGATCTCATCTCATCCACCGTCCCAAACCAAACCCTAAGTCCCTAACCCATTCGAGTATTCGACTACTGCGGCGGCGACTCTCTCTCTCTCTCTCTCTCTCTCTCCCCGTCGTCTTCGAGATCTCTACTCTCTAGCAGACTAGCACTGTTGCACTGGGTTGAATCTGTTCGAGCACAATCTGTTCACCACTTCACCAGACTGTTCGAGCAGTCTCTTCGAGGCTCGAGCACTGAAATGGGATCTCTTCGAGCACTATTCGAGATCTCTTCGAGCACAGTTCTGTAGGTGTAAGTTCTATTCAAGCACAATCAAGTTCTGTAAGTTCTATTCGAGCACAGTCAAGTTCTTCGAGCACAGTTTTGTTTGATCTCTAGCACTATCTGATTTGTTTTCTATTACTCATAGCTAATTTGTTTTCTATTACTCATAGCTGATTTGTTTTCAAAACTATCGAGTTGTTTATTACTCATAGATGGATGATTTGTTTTTTATGTAGCACTATTCCAACTTCGAGATCTGTAGCACTGTCTGTTTATTACTCATAGCTGATCTCCTTATTGTTTTCCCTTTCTAGGTTGATCCTTGTCTTCAGTGAATCAGTAGTATTTGTATATTGACTCAGCTGGTTCTATTTTGACTAGCATACCAAAGGTATAAAAGCTAAACTTGTTCTCTGCCTTCTGCGGCTCTGCCCTTTTATGTTCATTGTTTCAACTCATTTTTGTAGGCAGTATAGTCCGCTGCCTATTTGTATTCTGTAATGATTTTAGATATTGGACATATTTGGACCACATTAATAGAGCATTATGGTTTATTCTCTATTGAGATATTTGCCTCTGAAATTCTGAATGTTATTTCCTGAGTTTGAACTTGATCTCCTTATTGATTTTCCTTTCTAGGTTGATCCCTGTCTTCAGTAGTATTTTGACTCGGCTAGTTGTATTTTGGCTCGGCATGCCTAAGGTATAAAATCTTATCTTGTTCTCTACCTTCTGCGTTCTGCCACTTTATGTTCGTTGTTTCAAGTTTCAATTGGTGGTTATTGTCGATTAATGGGAGTTCGGTTGGCTTGTTGGCTTGTTGCTGTGCATGTGATTTTATGGTACTTATTTGGTGGTTGCTATGGTACTTATGTGCTTTTTGTTTGGTTGATGATGAGATTGAGATTGATGATGAGATTGAGATTGAGATTGATGATGACCCCATATTGGGGTAAGTTTGAGAAAATTAACCAATTCTTGTTGTATGCTAATGTTCTTGATCCCCGTTACAAATTTGAGTATGTGAGATGGAGCTTGAGAAAGTACCTAACCGAAAGGGAGGTTGAAAGCAAGGTTGTTGAGATTAAGGAAGGGATGAAAAATGTTTATAATTGGTATGAGAAGAGGACTATTGAAAATGAGGAGAAGAATGTTCATGAGTCTAGAAATAAGAAAAAGAATGCAACGCGGGTTATGGATTTGAGTGAGGCATTGGATTCGGAATTTGATCAACACATGGAAGAGGAGACTAATATGGTGAGCAAATCGGAGTTAGAGAGGTATTGGTTGGAGGCTATGGAAGATCGAAAAAATGAGAAGTTTGATCTCTTGACTTGGTGGTCCACTAATTGTTCAAGGTATCACATTCTCTCTCAAATGGCACGGGACATTCTAGCTATTCCGGTATCTACCGTTGCATCCGAATCCGCTTTTAGCACCGGAGGACGTATTCTTGATCCATATCGTACCTCTCTTTCTCCCAAAATGGCGGAGGCCCTTATTTGTGCTCAAAATTGGTTGAGGTATCCATGTGAAATTTCTCTTAGAGATCAACTAGATGAGATTGAGGAACTTGAATCGGGTACTACTCTTTAACTATAGTTAGTTTGATTTTTGTTTGAAGTATTTCATGGTCTAACTTGTTTCATGTTCTATGTTTTTGTTATTTTTTAGTGGTTATAGAAGCATTTGAGGATTCATGTGTCACCGAGTTATAGGTAAACGTATGGTGAGTTTTTTTTTGCATATTTCTTGTTCTAATTGATACATTATCATGTTAACTTAAGTGACTGCCCACTTTGGTTCAAGCTGCTTCTGAATGTTTGTTACTAAGTCTGATTATAATGCTCGTGACATTGATTAATGCTGTGAATCTGTGATGCTGCCTTGCACCTATGAATCTGTGATGCTGCCTTTCACCTATGAATCTGTGATGCTGCCTTTCACCTCTGAAATGTTGTGAATCTGTTAGATGCTGCTGCTGCTGCCTTGTTATATATATTGCTGCTGCCTCTGAAATGTTGCTATGTACTAGTGCCATGGCAGGTAATTAAACCTTAGTTTATCCTGTGTCACCGAGTTATTTCACATGCTAAATGTTCTGATTATGCTTCTTTGTGTTTGCAGGTTTGAACTTTGAAGCCTTTTGCTGGAGATCTTCTTCTCTACTGTTTCTTTTTTTTTTTTTATTGTTGGGAATTGTTTGAAACTTTGTAGTGGTTATGTTTGAAACTTTCAATGATTTGTAGTTGTAAACTTGCTGGGAAGTGTGTTGTAAGCTTTGTAGTGGTTATTGATGGACCTAATGTTGTAATTGTATGCTTAACACTAGTTTTTGTACGAGCACATAGGCATAGTAACTGGGTAGTTGCTGCCTCTATTTTTTCTTTTTATTGGGCTTTATAAATTATAATTGAATGGGCTCTTGTACCTATTTTTTCTTTTTCTTTCTATTGGGCTTTACACTAATTGAATGGGCTCTTGTATGAGCCTAATGGCCCAGAATCGTAGAATGGCCCAGAATTTGACCCAGAATCTGTATCCAATGAGCCCACCAATAAGAACCGAACCGGTAGTGGAACCGAACCGAACCGGAAGAACCGAACCGAAACCGAACCGGTTACTAAGAAACCGGTTTCGGTTCCATGTCCTTCCAGAACCGGTTATACTCGGTTCAGTCAAATTCCCTCCCGAACCGGACCGAACCGAACCGGTTACACCCCTAAAAGAAACACACATCCGTACAAAATTTTCACGTATTTCAATATACTTTTTAACCCTTAATATTAATATTGGGATGACTTTAGAATTTGCTATCAGCTTTTACCATCACTCAAGCCGCAGCCTCCATCAAAAACACAAAAATATGGTTAATTTTGTTCAAAAGTTGAAGTTTATTGTGCAAAGAAATGGGCTGACGTTGATGACAAACCAGGAGAATAATGGACTCGGGGATGCTGCTGTGCACTCCTTGCACAACAGCTGCAAAAACGACGTCGTTTTGGTTGTGAAAGCAGTGAACATAATGTACTATGGCTCCAAAATTAAGCACAAGCTCTGTGAAAGCAGTGAACATACCAGAAACTACCCAAAAATAGAGGCCTGCAATACCTGTGCATGTGTAAACCAACATTAATTAGATGCTCCCATGTCTTATTATCTTACAAGAACAGAATTTACAGCAAAATAATGAACGAACATACCTTAGGATTATCTTTCGATGGAGAAAGTGTAAATAGAGAGAGAGAGAGAGAGAGAGAGAGAGAGAGCTGTGGTCATTTGGACAAGAACGTGATATTGGCACGGCTCAATTAGAAGATAGAACTCTCTTTGTAGAGTACTAAGTTTCAAATTGAACCGCACTAATATCTCGTACTGTGACTCTACTTAGCAGTCGAGTCCCTTTAAACCCGTCGGAGAGTGAAATAGAACATGAAACCGTAAGCTCCCAAGCAGTGGGAGGAGCCCGGGGTTTTAACCGTGTGTGCCTACTGAAGAATGAGTCCGCGAATCTGTTAACTCAACTGTGATAATCTCCTAATGCCGGGTCAAAACAGCTCGAAAAAATATTGATTATCAAATCAAAGCCCAAAAATAAAACTTCCCAACACCTGACCAAGTAATTCATTTCCCCTATTTGCCAACATTTCTTGAATATTACTAATTTTGTCTCTGACTCCTTATTTGTTTGACACACTCAAAACAAGTATTCTGGTAAAATAAAGGAATAAATAAATGTCCCCCAAAACAGACCATCAGAAAATATTGGACGGCAACTTGGAGAGAGAGAGAGAGAGAGAGAGAGAGAGAGAGAGATGAGCAAAGAGGCATTTGGAGAGGGCTCCAGCCTACAGGGGAATAGCATAAGCAGTAAAAAAAAAGAGGGGTATGGGATGGAGCTAATGAAGAACATGTCCATTGAGAAACCTCACCTCATCTAGGAGTATTTATGAGAGAGAGAGAGAGAGAGAGAGATTTTGAAGAAGATGGCATTGAATTTGCCAACAACCAACGAACAAAAAGGAGGTTGGGTATTTAATCAAAAGCATAGAAACAGATGAAAAGGGTCAGTGAAAGAAAGGGAATCTCTGGAGCTTTCAATATTACATTTAAGAGGTTGCAAAAAGCATGTTAATACCCCCTGACACCTGACATATTTGGCTCGAGGCTCTTCTTCTTTATGACCACCAAGCCTTAGTTACTTGAATCTTTTGAGAAGGATTTGAATAAAAAGTGTTGGGACTGAAGATGGTGATTGTTCGGAGACTATGATGATGTTAGAAAACGTTGAGGATTTGATGAAATTTGAAGTATATAACAAAAAACCTTGGGGTGTAGGATTTTTATATAGAGACATAAGTGCCCTTTGGGAGAAATTACATCTCTTGAAAACAACACGTCACTTGAAAGAATACTCACACGTCATTTGGGTCTCGAGAAACTTCTTGGTTTTCTCTTGCCTCGTTTAATCATGTATCTTTGATATTTAATTAATAAAATCTTTTTTGTCGTGCAAAAAAAAAAAAAAAAACTCACACCCTTTCGTCTGAACATCACAACCCTGGACCAATTAGCTCCTTTCACATCCATTTGTTTGAAAGACACATCCCTTGAACAATTACTTTCTTTTCACACTCGTTCACTTGAAAGACGCCCATTTGTTTAATTAAATCTGAACAATTGATTAAAGTACTCTAAAATCAACGGTTTCACTCCGTTGACTTTTTTAATTTAATGAACCGCGCGCGCAGTTGTATGATGTGCGTAATCAATCAAACGTGAGACTAAATGTCTCAATAAAAAGTGAAGCAACACACAAATACTTGACGTAGCAATGAAGGACTTCGTCATTACTTGTGCCGAGTAATTGTTGGAAATTAAGTTATTTTGTTCATACTATTTTAGGCACTTTGAGCCAAAAATAAAGTGGGACTCGATAACCTTTTGAGGTGGGTCCAAGTAAGTTTACATACTAAGGGGATTAAGCCATTGAAAGAATGAATGAGAAATTGTCTCATGAAGTGGGCATGCTTCAAAGGTAAAAAAACACCCACGTTGATTTGGGGAGGAACCTTTGATGGTTTTATAAGCCTCAAGATTAGCCTGAGAGTTTGACCGTTTGAGGATACCAAAGTTTTCGAAGGAAGGAGCGCACACACTATGTGGGCTTTGACCAATAATTCACAAAAGTTTGACACGAAACTAACCAGTACGAGAAAAATTACAATAAAGAGCAAAGTTGCTTTTTAAGGCAAAATAGGATATGAGATAGTACAACACAGTTCGGTTCGCTGAACAATTCCGACAAGGTAGAGTCGCTATAGTTCAACTATTTTATCCTGAGAAATAGACGCCGAAGACACTCAAGCATCCTGTGGTCAGGTGACAATTTTGTTTTAAGGAAATCGGGTGAACCTTGAGATTTAGTTTGATTTCTTATATCCCATTTTTGTTCTGTTCACCTCAAAAAAATGGGATATACAGAATATGTAATCTAAAAAAATTAACTGTATATCCCATTTCTGTTCTATATGGATACGTAAGTTTGCTTACGTATCCATATCCAATCCAATTTTCCTTGATCCAAGTTTTTTTTTTTTTTTTTTTTTTTGAGTTTCGTATGTGAACGCGTTTAGGATATGTTTGACATTTGGATATGAGTTCATATGGGCTCGTGTACACTCTGATGTGGTTTTTGTTTCCTACGTAAGCCACGTGGATTATATGACGTATCAATTCGCTTAAATAACATCTCATAAATTTTCAACAATAACAATTTATAAGCATCAAAAGAATGTTGGTGCTAGTAGAAAATTAGAAGCCTAAGGATAAAGAAAATAATGACGAATCAATGAAATAACTGCACAGTGAGGCTTTATTACAAAATCATTGGCTTTGGATTCACTAGCCACAAAAATATTGCCTTTGGATTTAGTTTGATTTTAGAAAAAAATTACACATATTACGTCCCTAGATATATGCACATGTAATACCTGATTCGACTCCCATTGTTAATGGAAGAATCTTTAAAGCTACTGAATTTGCTCATTCGTTAATTATAAGATTATAGTATTAAATCGAGGTACATATAAGTTAATCTGGAGAATCTAATTAGGTGTGCCTATGAACAATTGATAAATAGTATTAGATGAGAATAACTAGAAACACCACTTCAGCCCTTTCCGCCTCCACAGATCTGGGGTTTTTTGACGAAGAGGTGAAACTAGGGTGGTGGGCCTCCCTCCGGCGAATAAATATCTCCAACACCTGCAGGCGGCGAAGGATGGAGTATTGGGTCTCTCCCGGAGCAGTGATTTGCCTTCAGCTCAGAGCTTTCGGTGTTACTCGGTACGACTCAGATGGGTTGACTCGGTGCGACTCGGATGGGTTGGCTCGGTGTGACTCAGCTTGTTTTGAGTTTTTGTCGAATTGCCTAGTTTCTTATCTGCTGTTTTTTTTTATGTTTCTGTTTTATCCTTTAGTAGATGTCCCTCGGAGTGTAATCACTCGCCGTGGTTGCGTGGTCTTTGCCTACCGGTGACCAGTTTCTATCGTGTCAGCGTAGGTGCGCCCTGGAGTGGCGCCCATTTATTTCGTGTGTGATGATTCTTCGGCATTTACCAGAGATGATTTGCTCACGATTGGGCCGGCGTGGCTTTGCTGATTGCACTCCCTGGACTATATTTCCATCGGTTATGTTTTGTATCTTTGTTTTGGCTCAATGATTATATCCTAGGAGACTGATTGTTTTGATTGCAAACTCCACGTATACCGACCTTGTTTGGCGGTGTGAAGAAGAGTACTCGACTCGGTTTGGATCTTAATAGTTAGTCTTCCTTTTATGCGTTCATTGTTTGAAGACCCTCTTCAATGTATTCGGATGGAAATTTGTAGGTGCCGTATGACTTTGATGAAATGATATTATTTCTCTTGGATAAAAATAAAAAAAAATATATATATATAAAAAAAAAAAAAACTAGAAACACCACTACCATAGTCTATAGAAAACTATGAAAGAAGTTAATGTGAGAAAACATGTTCTCCTCCGACCATAATGCCCTTTTATTTTTGAGAATTTTTATTGACAGCCCACTGGGTTTACAATAAGGCTCCACTTGTTTTGACGTAAATCATAGAAAATAATGTTGCAGAAAATTATTTTTGGGTGTTTGGCTGACACTTTCAAAATTGTTTCTGTTGAAATAGATTTCCATCCTTTTAAAGTGAAAATTGATCAGTTGAGCCAAAGAATACATACAAACACACAAATGAAGTATGTATTTATACAAATAAATACATGCACGAGAGAGAGAGAGATAAGTGTGAGAACTAATTTGTTGTCTAGCAGAACCCATATATGTTGGAGAGAGACACCATTTGTGGTTTGTGCAATTTTTTTTCTGATATTGATCCCGCTGGTTTTTTCTGAAATGTGTGCGTGCAGAATTGGCCATGCATTGTGCTCGAAGGGACAAAACAGGATTTGATTACAGTGGCCTCCCCAAAAATGACTTACAGGGCTTTTGAAAGGAAAACATTCTCCCGTTCGATGAAAATTATTTTACATGGAAAATACATTTTGCATTTTTTATCCTACCGAACAAGGGAAAGTGGGTAAAATATTTTATAGAAAAATATTTTACTTCGAAACAAACAGAGCCTAAGACAAGAAGAAATAAAAACACACACACACACACACTCTCCAATGGACTATTTTTTTCTTTTCTATACACTTTTACACAATTCTATACACTTTTTACATATTTCAATATACTTTTTTTTACAGAAAATTGGCTTAAAGGCTTTAAATGGTGTTTAATCCAGCCGAATTTATTTTAATGTTCTCAATACATTGATGTGAAATTTTTGGAGATTCAAGGACAATACTAGACAAAAATACCCTTAATGATAAAAAAAAATTACAAAAGAAAGGCCAGTACAGTACAACACTTACATCACGTAACTTTTCCCATTTCCATTTGTTGTTGACTACTGACGAACCCTCGAGTCATGCCCCGTCACTTTGATTTCCTCCTGACCCATCACACACACACACACTCTCTCTCTCTCTCTCTCACACACACATATCCGTGGGTCACTCTTTAATTTTGGGATTGAGTTCAATTTTGGGTTCAATTTTAGGGAGGTTAGGCTCTTTGGGGTAGGTTATAGTGGGTTTAGGCATTTTGGGTTTAGGCACTTAGGGTGCACTTTCCAGTTATAGGATTTTAGTGGTTTAGGCACTTTCATAGGGTACCCTAGAGTTTTAGGCACTTTTATAGGGTACTCTAGGGTTTAGGTTTAGGCACTTTCATTAGGTTTGATGGTTTAGACATTTTCATAGGGTTTGGGGGGTAGGTGATTTGTCCTCTTAGCATTAAAAATTAGTTTGTGTTCTATTTCCATGCTTAACTTCTATATCATGTCCTTGTCGAAGAAAGACTCTACTTTTTAAACCTTAACAACAGTCCAATGGGCTGATTTTAGAATTTTCCTCCATTTATCGATACCTTCACTTTCCATTCTATTCCCTACATTTACCTAGCCCTTTCAAATCCCACAGTTTTTTAATTTATTTATAAAAGCCAACTTGGTACATTGCCGAAGCAAGAAAAGGAAAAAAATGAGGATCATCAGGCTACTCAAACATCCTCCTACAAAAAAATTAGGGCCGGGCAAAGGGTAAGTCCAGCAAACCTCTGAGCTTGGGCAACCCACCTTGGCCAGGGCAACCAAAAAAATAAAAAATAAAATAAAATTTGTTAGCCCAATTTAATTTTTTATATGTAGAGTTCCCAGCCCAAAAGTCTTATATGTAAAGTTCCCCCCCCCAAATCCAGGGCAACCACTGAGTTTTAAGATATAGAGGACCCAGTCTGAAAGCTCGACGACCCATTAGATCTCAGAATCTACAAATTCCCCAATTCAAAGGGTTTTAAGGTGGAATTCCTCTCTCTCTCTCTCTCTCTCTCTCAAAGGGTTTCTCCAATCTCAGTGGTTTCCCCAATTTTGGTTTCGGTGGAATTTTCCTCTCTCTCTCTCTCTCTCTCTCTCTCTCTTTCTCTCTCCACCGCTTGGAACCGTGAACAATGGAAATCCCAAGGTTGACGGCACGCAGGCACGCCACACGCGAGGTGGGTCGGCAACAGAACAAGAAATTACACTTTTAGTGACCAGTTTTAGTGACCAATTTCGTTTTGGTCACGGAAAACAACCCAATGGTAACCAAAAATACGGTGGTCACAAAATCTTGGTCATTCAGTGACCAAATAAATTGGTGGTCATAGAATGTTCTACCAATGGTGAGTAAATTTTGGTTAGTCACTGAAAGTACTATAATTAGTGACCAAATTATGGTTAGTCACAGAAAGGTGTAAACAATTGGTGACCAATTCTGCATTTGGTCACCAATTGTTTAGATCCTTCTGTGACTAACTAAAATCTAGTCACTAATCATAGGACTTTCAATGACTAACCAAAATCTACTCACCATAGGTAGGACATTTAGTGACCACCAATTTATTTGGTCATTGAATAATCAATTTGGCGACCAAAATCATGTTGTCACCGAATAAATTATGTTTGGTGACCAAAATATTGTGGTCACCGAATAAATTTTGTTTAGCGCCACTTTTAGGGGAAATATTCTTCATCCCGATGAAAGGGTTTTTTAAACCCGATCAAGCCAAAAATTTGCATGAATGATTTAATCAACAAGCATAACGAAATCAATGATCTCGATCGTCATGATTGAGCCGCAATCATGTGTCTACTATACATCCAACTATGGCACAAGACTTAGTTTACTATCAGTCGCGTCCCGATAAAGGGGCTTTCTAAACTGGATCGAGCCAAAATTTTCCATGAGTGATTTAATCTACCTTTACAACGAAATCAACGATTTCGATCCTTATGATTGTATTGCTATCGTGTGGCCATTGTATATATAACTACTACACATGACTTAGTTACTATCAATTGCATCCTGATGAATGGACTTTCTAGACCCGATCGAGCCAAAATTTTACATGAGTGATTTAATCAATAAGTACAATAAAATCAACCATATCGATCATCGTGATTGTGTCGCAGTCGTATTGCTACTGTACATTCTATTACTACACAATACTTAGTTCACTAGCTACTAAGTAAGTTGAACGTATAAATTGTAAAGGTTATTGTCGAGTATATTTTTATAGTGATTGATGTGAACCGTTAGGATTTCACATTTGACTTATTCCATTATTTTCACCAAATTGCAAAATCATCGAATATTGATAACTACATGGTCAGAAAACGTTAATGCTTCCGGAGGCATTAAAGCATTACCTGAGCTCCACCTGAGATCTTTTTTTTTTTTTTTTTACTATCAGAATTGTCTATCTTTTACAAAATATGGATTAGATTATTTTGTACTAGAATGAAGTTAATCGCGTATCATTAGACAGTTGATCGGACGAAAAATATCATTCTATTATAATTTGCAGATTGATGAAATTCATTTTTTGTGATTACTAATAGTCATTGAAGTAGACTTTCAGGGAGCAATTAAATTTTGGTCACCAAAGATACATTAAAAAGCCTACAAAATTGGAGAAAATTTTGGGTGCAAATAGGGTATGGGTGACGTGGTGCCCCTTCGGCACATTCGAGCCGTCCAAAAATGCATCGGACGACTCGAATGAAAACATATTTTTTCTTTTCTTTTCTATTTTTTTTAAAATCAGGATGACATTTTAACTTGGACCGTTAGTTGCATTGTTTGGACGGTACGGATGTGCCAAGAGGGTACCACGTGATACCCTCTCAGTACCCAAAATTTTCTCCCGAAATTGAAATTAAGGGCGCCAAACCATTTCGTGAAGTGCGCCAAACCAATTTGGTGGGAAAATTAGGCGCCATTCTAATATTTTTGGTGACCACTTAGTCACTGAAGTAAATATGAGTGAAACGAAAGAGAGAAACGACACAGTTTTATATGGTCAAAGCTTAAATGTTTCAGAAGGGAAAGTAAAGGGCTCAGTGGCTCACTTATTCTTTCACTCTCTCTAATATCTCTAGGGCAGTCTCTGCCATCGTCATCCACCATCGAAATCCACCAGTGAAACCATCGACATCCACCATCGAAATCCACCAGTGAAACCATCGACATCCACCATCGAAATCCACCGTCTCTGCCATCGTCATCCACTGTCTCCACCATCGTCATCCATCGTCGCCGACACATCTGTCACGAAGATTTGTTTCCCCACAACTTTTGCTGGAACTCGCGAACACCGAAGGCATTCTCCGAACTCGCGAAATCTCCGAACTCGTCGCCTCTTTCTGTTAGACATGAAAGACTAGCATACAGGTTTTTACTCTCCCTTAAACTAGCAAAAGTTATGTATTTTACAAAATTCTGAAGTGTTTTTTCAAGTGTGGTGATTAATAAGGGTTTTTTTTTTTTTTTTTTTTGAACAGCATTCTTAATTTTTATGATAGGTTCATTTGTCCACCCAACTGCATAACCCGTAATACCTCTGGCTTGTGGGTGGTTGCCGGTAATGTAGGTTTACCTCATAAGTGTCTACCTTATACCTTATTCGTTTCACATTGATGATTAGATTTTACAGATAGATCAAGCTTTAATCCTTTTGTCTCTCACATTGATGATTATATTAATAAGGGCTTATATATGGTATACCACATTGGTTATTTGCTTTTGTTTTTATGAAAATTTATTAGTACTTAGCCCTCAAATTGTTCTGCTAGACCATATTCATCATTTACCCCTTTACTCAAAACTAATTTGGTGTGAAACCCCTGAAATCGTACTCTCTCTCTCTCTCTCTCTGAGTGTGTGATTTTTCTCTTCAGGCATGAGTGTGTGTGTGTTAAATCTAAGATCTATGAAGGATTTTCTAATAAGCAAGAGTTTTTTAAGAGAACAGTGGCAAATTTTAACAAAAACGGATATACTTAGCGACTCGCGAGGTTCTTTTTCATTGTGCTTCATTTGTTGTGGGTTTTGATTTGTGCTGACTTTAGTGGATGTAGCTCTTTAAGTTCTGTTGTAAGCTTTCTTTTATTATAATACTGTAGTTATGGGCTAATAAAGTATGAGGTGGGGTTTTAATATATGTTTGTAACCTTACTTTTTGAGTTGACCTTTCTAATGCTGATTGTTTTAATTTTTTAATCATTGAACTGCGTTGAGTAAAATAAAAGAAGCGATTAGTGGATTTTTATATTTTCTTGGGTAAGCTGTTTTCTATGATTTTTTTTTTTAAATTTTATCATCTGGCCTCTTTTATTATTTTTAAAAAAGCACGTGTGGGTACCTCTTTTATTATTCATGCCTCCTAGGAAGAAGGCATCGACCAGGAGGGTGTCTATGCCTTCACCATCACAGTTGAGCCCAACCGAGACTCTTGAATCAGGTAGTCTATTTAGTGACATCAACCTGCCTTCACCATCTCAGCCCCAAGAGCTTTCACCACAAAATTTAGATGATTTGGGTGATGCAGCTTCTTTGGCGCAGTCTAATAATTCAGGTAGTCTATTTAGTGACATCAACCTGCATCCTTACACACCTATGCACATTATATAGTTCTGCTATGCTAGCAATTTGTGGATAGAATATCTATCTTTTTTTTTTTAACCACCAAAAGGGAAAACAGAGCAAGGGCATATACAGACTGATTTTGGCTGATAATTAGAGGTAAGATGTCTTGAAGCCTATTGGCTGAGACCTGGCTTATAAAGTAATAAAGACACTAAATGTGATCAGTTGTAATTGTATACTTTCTCTTTGATTGTTGCCCTAGTTTCTGTACCACTGAATCGGTGTTGCATGGTAGATCAAGAGTGCATTCAATTTTTTAATTTCTACCTTTTTTCATGAGAAATTTCTATTTCTGTAATCTCACTTTAGTTTTTCAGATTACGTTCGTTATTTTTTCATTTTTTCATCATGCATAAGGTTTTCAGATTGCATTTGCATTTGTTCTCTTTCTGCCATTACGAGAACATACTGCGATTTCTATAGCTGCTCTGTTCTGCTGCCATCACTTTTATATCAGAATTCATGAAGTCTACGTATTTCTTTGTTAATCAATTACCATATGAAGCACAATTCAATCTTGCTACAGGTCCTCCACGATCTACTAACGTGCGAGGTAAAACAGTTGGGAAGGGAGTTGAAAAACTAATTGCTCACAATTATGGGCAGAAGCTTGTTGTTCCAGTGCTACCGGAATGGAATTCTTTATGCGGTATTAATGCTTCCAAGGCAACCAGTCTTTTGGGTGTGTATCTTAGAATGATGTGTCCTATTAAGAACACCCCGACATGGAGGCATGTTGATCCAGCTACCCAATCTGCTGTCATACAAGCTGTCCTTGTAAGTAATTATCACGTAGTTTTCTACATGCTAGGAATACTAGTTGCATGCAGAAAATTGGTGTAATGAATTTACTCGTTATGATTTTAGGACAAGTGCAAAATTTCGGATGATTATCATGGAAATCCAATAGCTCAGCAAGCAGTACACAGTAAGTGCTACCATATGCACATAAACTGGAGGCACAGAATGAAGTGTCATTACGATGATATTTTAAAACAACAATTGGACCCGTACAATCATCCGTATGATGAAATGAGTTTGGAGGATTGGCATCACATGATTGATGATGTATGGAAGAGTGAAAAGTTTGAGGTAACCTATAGTGTATAATCTTTTTTAAGATAAATACGTGAAAGCAAACTCTTTAGTGCCTTGTTGTCGAACTTATGCCAAATTTGGTAATGGTTTTGGTCCTTTTGTTTTAGAAACGGTCGAATGCAGGAAAAATTAACAGGGGATTTCTAGACGATGGTCATCATTCTGGGTCTCGATCATTTGTTGCAGAGATGACAATACCGGTATACATTCAACTCAAATATATGATTTTTTCTTTAGGCTAATGTTAAAGCCAATAGGTCCATTCATTTTCGTGAAACTTAAAAAACTGTTTGTGGCATTAACACTGTCATTACTTCATACTTTTTCCTTGTATTTTTGTTGTGACTTTATGCTAATGTAAATTTCACTTCATAGGTCGAGAATGGTGGCTCCAAGGACAAGGATTTTCCTGAAGTGTATGAGAAAACTCATACGAACAAGGATAAAAAGTGGATCTCTCCTATTTGCACTGCAAAACATGTACGTATCCTAGTATTTTACACTTATCCCATCTGCAATCTTGCCGCTTAAGTTTTGCTTCTAGATTGTTGTTCTTTGGTGCTTCTAATTTCTTATTTATACACTTACGACAGAGATGCTACAAGTGCGGCGAGAATGCACTCGAGCCGGTGTGCAAATGATGACGGCGGAGGAGATGTCTACACAGGTGCTTGGGAAGAGGAAGAAGTACATATTGGGGTTTGGGGTTGGGTCCAAACCTTCTTCATGTTCTCCTACACCTAATGCTGTGTCACGTGCACGTGATGAGGAGTTGGTCAACCTTAAAGTTGATATGGAGAAAATGTGGATGGGCGCGAGGAGGAGAAGAGAGCACGAGAAGCGGAGATGGAGAAGACCCGGATAGAGCACGAGGAGGAGAAAAGAGCACGTGAAGCAGAAATGGAGCAAATCCGGACGGAGCGCGAGGAGGAAAAAAGAGCACGTGAAGCTGAGATGGAGCAGATCCGGATGGAGCGCGAGGAGGCGAAGAGGGAGCGCGAGGAGGCAAAGAGGGAGCGTGAGGAGGAGAAGAGAGAGCGCGAAATGGAGAGAAAAAAAAACAAACACATGGTTCATCTATACATCATGGTGGTCTCAACTCTTTGACAGTGGTCACTCTAATTGTTGGTAAGTATACTTAGCTCTGTGCAAGGGTGCATGATTAGAACTACTAGCCTCTTACAAAAAGAGTAATGTTAAAAAAGGAGGGGGCAGGAAATAAGAAGTTATTGCCATGGTTGGGAATATGTTTGATTTTGTACACTTAAACAAACTGCACATGCATGTTGTCTCTCGTACCATATTTTTGGAACTTTTATTGATTAGTGACACTCCATGGAAAAATAATTGTACGAGAAAGTTAATTATGATTTGAATTGTTTGCACATATATGTGTTTTCTTTTCTGGATAATAATTGTACTTATTTGTGCCTTTACAGATTAACGAGAACTTCTTCGGAGCTTGGGCGTATGTTTTTGACATGGATGCATTTTGCTTGAATGATCCACAAGGAAATTGCTGATCTCTTGGCTTTTTGGACACTGATCTTTTGGCTTTTTGGAGATTGCTGATTTGCTCGCTCCCTGCGGTAATATTTCACATTCCTTTTTGTTATACTTCCTAAGGGTGCAAGTGGGATACCCCTGCATCCCCCCTTGAAATGTGTGTGATTGTGTTATTGTGGTGCTTGTTAAGGGTGCAAGTGTGATGCAGGGATCCCCCCCTTTCTATTATTGGTTGTTCATGTTAGTATTTGCCTATATTTTCTAAGCATAATCTGTTCGTAGATGTGTGTAAATTATCTGATGTATCAGTATATCTTTTTCTTGATTAGCTGTCGTTATAAACAATTATCTGGTGTAAATTAAATTAATAACTGACCACCCAGGCACCCATGAGGTTTGGTTGCACACTTTTACTATGAATACTCAAAACCCTTGTCGTCAAGGATCATGAATGTACGACTTTCTCTGGAAGTGAACAATCATATAGGATAATGATCAAAACCGAAAACTGCAGCCCAATTTCCCATCTTCCCCAGCTGCCTATGACTTGATTGAGTTTGAACAAACCAAACCTTTCGCGTAAAATCCCTATAATCCTAAAGTAAATCCAATTGCTTTTATATTTTTCAATTTGGAAACCCCATCTGAAGCTCCTACAGGCTACACCATATGAAACCCTAATTTCCATGATAAATAGGCCTTGGAAACAGGTAGGAATCCTCAAGAAATCTTTCAAACATTGCAAGTGAATTGCAATATGATTATTTGTAAGAGTCATTTGTCTTCCACTTTGTATATCACAGTGATGTGTCGAATTTTGAAATCCTTGATACTCATATGTTAGTAAGTGTCCAATAAGTGCCAATCACACATTTATTTCTTAGTCATAGATGCAAGAAACTTTCGTACACGTTCCAAAAAAAAAGACCAAGAAAAGTCTCTGCAATTTAATTTTGATTTCATAATGCCTTTGTTTCATGATGAGAATGGAAGTCCTGTTATGATGCAACGCATGGGAGGTTGTTCTGATCCCTTCCTCTGCAGTGAGGTATTAAACTATGGGTACAGAGTGAGCTGTTGTGATCAATTAAGAGAATTAAAATTGTTGAGGATGTTGTGGACTTTGAAATCACCAAGCACAGATATACTTCCTTCTGGTGTAAGTTTAATAAGTGTTGCTGTTAGCGAAAAACACCAATGGGCAGCAATATTGACAATTAGCTGTGATTTGGTCATCAGATATTTTGGTCAGGAGCTATGATTAGTTCAAACTGCAAACGAGTTAGCAGCTTTAACTTTCTTATTTATGGATCACTTCAGATATGCTTCTTCTTCATAAACCCTCCCATAAGTTATATTTCCCATGGGCCCGCTCTAAGGAGCCATATTTTTGCTGGAGTACACCTTCTCCATGCCCAGGGGACTTACTGTTTCTAGCAATGATGCATGGACATCTTGATTAGATGGGAACTACATGTTTTGTTGCAGAAGTTCAATGATGTTATTTTTTTGATTTCTCAGCTTACTGTTGGGGAACCATAGCGAGTGTTATTCTTGTCTCTCTTTGGACCTTCTTTAGTGGTAAGTCTTCGTTCTTTTCATTAGACTTGTTTCATACTTAAGTAAAAAGCACCCGGAGGAAGGGATCCTTTTTTTTTTTCTTTCTATAGATAAAGTTTATGTATGCATATTGTAGTTCTCGGGGGGCATATTCTTCCATACCATTATGGTGAACACAGATTATACGTTTGTCTCTTAATGGGTATTAATTGCATTTATTTGTGCCATTACAGATTAAAGTGGACTTCTTTGAAGCTTGGGCATATTTTGGATATGGATGCATTTCGCTTCAATGATGTCTATTCAGAACAATACTTTTTGTGGTCCATATATTTTGTGTAGGTTGGTAGACGGTTATGACATTAGGATAATGCATGGTTTAGTATTTGTAAGTATGATTATGGTGACTATAATATAAGGATGTTGAATGATTGTTAAAAATTAAATTATGATTTGGATTTACTATTGATTCTAAAGCACGTATTTGATTGTGTAAAACTTAAATGGCAAAAGAAAAGTCATTTTGGATGGGATTCATAAAAATATGAATAATTAATGCCCAAAACAATTTTAAAATTATATTATTTAAACTTATGGTGACTAAATAATGTTAGAAAAGTACTTGGTCACCAAAACATTTGGTCATTGAAGGTGTACAAATAATGACCACTTTTTTGGTCACCGAAAAATTTATTCATTTAGTGATCATGCTGGTTGGTCATTAAAAGTGTACAAATAATGACCACTTTTTTGGTCACCAAAAAATTTATTCATTTAGTGATCATGCTGGTTGGTCATTACAAAGTGCACAAATAATGACCACTTTTTTGGTCACCGAAAAAATCATTCCGTGACTAGCAGGTATAAGTGACCAACCAATTTGGTCACCAAAAAGAACATTCAGTGACCATGTTTTGATCACTAAATGTTATACTTTAGTGACTACAAGAAATAATGACCACTTTTTTGGTCACTGATAAAATCATTCAGTGACCAGCAAGTATAAGTGACCAATCAATTTGGTCACCGAAAAGGGCATTCAGTGACCATGTTTTGATCACTAAATGTTATGCGTCAGTGACCACAAGAAATTTGGTCACAAAAACCTTTCTGCGAGTAGGGTTAGGCGACCAAATCTTTTTTGGTCACAATACACATTTTGTGACTAAATAGGGCCTTTTAGAGACCAAAATCTTAGTCACCGAATGTGTTTTTTCTTGTAGTATTAAAATACTGTTTGGAACTTTGGAAGGGGTAATATTCTACTCTACTACTCTCTCTCATTAATTGTTAGAAGTATAAAAAATTGTTGGCCCTAAATCTAGTGCATTTTGATGAGAGCATTTTGATAAGTGTAGTATTACAGAATTTATTTAGTTTGAGTTTATATCTTGTCAAAATGGTTGGTGAATTTGTTAAGAAGGGGTAATATTTTTTACTCATTTTTGGCACTGTGTTCAACTTTTAATGGTTAATGTACATATATTTATAATCTAGGGATTAAGTAATGATGTGTTATGTGTATATTATAATAATATGCTCTACCATGAAAGCATTGTATATTTGATCATAAGTGCTTGATTAAATAGTAAGTTGGTGTAGAGCATTTATTAATTATAGAACAAATTATTATTTCTATTATAGGTACTATGAAAAAGATTGATAATGACAAGAATAGAGTGAGGTTTCGAAAACAAGATTTGGGATTTTTCAATAGAAAAGTCAAACAATGAAAAGATGCAATGAAAAATCACTAGTGGGTTCGAGCTCTAGCCTATTTAATGCGAAAAAATAAAAATCTCTACTTTCGAGTCAAGTTGACGAAGCAAGTGATGCAAAATTTGGAGATGGAGGTGTTAATGAAGAAGCTATTGATTAGCAAATGAGGAACCTATGAGTGAAGGTGTTGATGTAGCAAATGAAGAATCTAGGGAGAGGCATTATGAAGATGCTATGTTTATGAATGATAATCTTGGGGATGGAGGTATTAAGGAAGAATGAAAGTATGCTTGATCTTGAGAAAGATGTTGATGTGAACTACAATCCGAGTTTGAAAGGAAATATTAATGACACTAAGAGGGTCGTAAGAGAGAATGATGTGTTTCCAAAAGATACTAGGAGGAGACACTTTTCTTCCAATCTCTACATTTGTGATCTTCCAAATGGTGAGAAGTAAGAAAAGAGGTGACTTATAAATTCAAATGAGTTGAACAAGCTCTTTTGTTTTTGTTGCAAGTTATTCAAGTCTAAACTAATGACAACTAATTTGGCCAAAATGGAAACTAGTGATTGTCATAACCTTCCTACAAAGCTTAGAGAGCATAAAAGGTATGTGGAACACAACACAAATATCGTGAGGTGGGTGGACTTGCATAAAAGATTTCAACAAAAAAGCAACAATATTTTGACAAAAAAAAGAGGAAGAATTAATTGACAAAGAGAGATGGAAGATGATACCAGTTCAAATCATTGGGGTGGTGAAGATTTTTTCTCGAAATAGTTTGTCATTTAGTGAAACTAATGAGAAGATTTGTGAGAAAATAATGGGTTTTTTCTTTGTCAACTCATTGAATTTGTTGCGGAATTTGATTCTATTATCATGACCACCTTCGACATGTGGTAGATAAAGAAATTCAACATCATTATCTTAGCCACAAAATTCAAAATGAATTAATAAGTTTGTTGGCAAAAGAGATTAAAGAAAAAATCTTGAAAAAGATTTCAAAAGCAAAGTACTTTTTAGTTATCTTTGATTGTACTCCGAATCTTAGCATGAAGAACAAATGTTGATTGTTATAAGATGTGTCGATGTTGAGGATGAAAGTAAAGTCAAGGTGGAAGAGTTCGTTCTTCGGTTTATAAAGGTTGATAACACGTCGGGGCTTGGGCTTTTCAAGCGACTTGAAGATGATATAAGAAGACAAGGTACGGCTCAAATACGAAAGGTAAACATCAAGTGTACAAAAAATACTACTTAATTTAAATCCGACAGCCTTTTATATTCCTTATGGATGTCATAGCTTAAACCTTGCGCTATGTGATATGGCAAAAATTTGTGCGAAAGCAAGAATTTTTTTCCCGTATATGTGCAAAAAGTTTATACTTTGTTTTTAGTTCAATACAACGGTGGGATGTTCTTCGAACATATGTCAAAGGCATTGTCGATAATTCATTGGGATAGTCAGGTTGAGAGTATTAGAGCAATAAGAAGCCAAGCACCGGAATTAAGAGATGAGTTGATTGAAGTTGCAAATATTTCCAAAGAGGATATAGTGATGGCGGGAGCTAAAGGCTTGTGCAAGAATGCTTTGGAGGATTTTGAAATCTTGATTAGTTTATGTATTTTGGTACAAAATTTTACACAAAGTTAATCAAGTTAGCAAAGTTCTTCAACGACAAGAGATGGATATCGAATATGTAATTACAAGAATAAAGGAGTTGATTTTATTCTTTTGAGAGCTTAAAGAAGATGGTTTTGAAGATTTGATTAAGGAAGCCAAAGAACTTGCACATGAAGTTGGTATTGATCCGGTATTCGTAACGAAGAGAGTTGTTCGTAGAAAGAAGCAATTTGATGAGGATATGGGAGATGATACCGATGAAAGTCAATCACCGGCAGTAATTTTAGATTCACCTACTTCTTTCACATTATAGATCAAGCTTTAAAATACTTAAGGATCACTTGAGCAATTTAAACTATATGAAGCAACCTTTAGGTTTTTGTTTAATGCAAAATTCGAAAGTGTTAGAGAAGAGCAATTGAGGGAGCATTGCACTAAATTAGAAAGTTTCTTGAAACACAATTACCAACATGGTGATATTTATGGGGATTAACTGTTCCAAGAACTCGGACAATTGAGAAAAATGTTGCCGAGGGAAGTGAAAAAAGTGATTTATATATCTTTGATTTTATAAGGTCTTACTGGAAAGAGGGTGGTTTCAAAATGCATGAGTTGCTTTTCAAATTTTGTCAAATATACCGGTTATGGAGATTAGTTCAAGCTCCATACTAACTTAAGAAAAACTATGACAATATTACTGTTATGCAATGTAAAATGAAAACTCAACAATATAAATCGCATTATGATTGCCCATAACAGTATGGTATGCGCGCGCGCGCGCGTGTATATAATTAGATAGGTACACTAGATTTTTCCACGTCAAAACCATATTACACATCACCACAATATTACCTGTAAGTTCCTTTTTTGTGATTGCTAATTCCGTGACGTTTTTATGTAATTGAAATCTTTGTAATTGCTAGTTATTTATTTATTGGTGGAGATGGAGTCTAGCTCGTAATCAGTGCCTTAGCCGAATTGGATTGAAGATTTAAAACATAAAGGGTATTTAGATACAACAAGGTTAAATAGGTTGCTCGAGCTAGGAAACCAAAAATAGCGTTCTGTGGGTTACAAGAGAAGGACACTTGGAGATAGGGGTGTACACGGTTCGGATCGGATCGGATTGTCATGAATCCAATCCTAATCCGCGAGTCCCGTTTTTTAGAAAATACAATTCTTGTCCAGACCAAAAATCTCACAGTCCGGTTCCAATCCGATCTGCGAGTCACGGATTGGTTCCGGTTTTCTAAAAAATCCCAAGTAGAAAACAGAGAGACCTTAGACGAAGTATGTGATGGAGCCACAACCAGGGCCTAAACAAGCAGTAGTAGAGGCATGTAGCTTAGTTCAGTTACATAGTGGAATAGAAACAAAGACAGTTTAATACAAAAAGAAATAGTGACCAACTAATGAATTCATCAAAGTCCAATAAAATTGACAATATTTATAGGCGATAACAGTATAACCCTATATCAAATTGACAATATTTATAAAAGTGGTAAAATTATTTATACACACACTCACAGAGATATATATATATATATAATAATAATTTCACGGTATGGATTGGTTAATCCACGTTTTCAAAATCCGTGTCCAGACCACGAGTCACGGTTTATTATTTTTTGAATCCATGTCCGGACCATTAATCCATGGTAATCCAAAATGTATGGATCGGTTCAGTTCGGACCGGATTCACAGTTCACCGATTTTTTTTTGTGTGCCTACCTAGAGAGACCGCTTGAGCGAGCCATGCTAGGCCAGAAAGTCTATTTAAATTGAGCTATTCATGCTAATCAAAACCGGCGTATCCACACCATTTTCTAGAGGCAGAAAAGTTCGTAAGATCAAACAGAACACTTGTGGGTTGATTTCTTGAGAGATTTGATGAGGTCTTAAGATCTATATGCTTACAAAATATCTCTCAAGGTAGATTGTTCATCTTTTACATCATTTGAAGTTCTTTGATGGAGTTCAAGGCAGTTGGAGGTTGGTCTAAAGGAGGAGTCCAGCGACTAGACCAAAGATTCGAGGAGTCGAATCTGAATGAGCATCTATTGGAGCGGTTCATGAGGAGTCAGCAAGAAATTCTTAGCCAATATTGAGGAGTCATTGATTGAGTGTAAGAACCCTTTATTTTCACGTTTTGCATATAGTGCTCTCTTCATTCCCTTGGGTTTTTACCCGTCTTTGGGGTTTCCATGTATATCGATGTGTTATGCTTACTTGTTTATTTTTGTGTTAATTATCTTGCATAGTCACATAGATTAGGTATTGATTTAATTAATTGGTTTAGCTAGTGCATATATTCATCGTAGTAGTAAATCAAGAGGTGATCCGATTTTAGTTTTTCATAACCTATAAAGTATATCCCAATAATACATATAAAAAATGTACTTTCCCAGTACCGCATAACAAACAATTTCACCCAAGTCGCGTAATTATCTATTAGATGGAGCTCTTGGACAATTTGGATATTTGACGCTCCAAATTATACTTTCCACAAGTTAAGGTCAGGAATAAGCTGACTTAAAGAGAGTGTGTTTTAGTCGTGAAACAAATACGTTAATTTGTCTTTGCAAAACTTAAGTCAGGATTGCAAGTTGCACTCAAGTTGGCCTAGGCATTCTTACCGCCAAACAAAAAAATACTGTAAAAAAAGAAGAAAACATTCAACGAGTATATTTCTTGTCCAACTTAGATGTGTTTTGGCAACCACTCTATATGTACAGATGCAATGCATCGATGGTGCACCTACTGGCGCAGGGACCCCTTGTAGGTACCACAAGGTCGAGTCGATCCGAGTCATTCATTCATTCCAAAATCAAATTCCGAGAGGGCCCACTCAAAAATCAACTCAATTGGACATTCTAAGTGCTTGATCCAAAAACCCCATTTCTTTCAAATTGATTTTGGATCAAGCACTTAGAAATGTCGATTGAGTTAATTTTTTAGTGGACCCCTTAGAATTTTATTTTGGGATGAATGAACGGCTTGGATCGACCTCGCGTGACCCACAAGAGGGTCCCGACGCTGGTCGATGCACCGTCTGTACTAGGGGGTCGGTACCCCTGGATTTGCCGGTGTTTTGGCTATACAACAAAACGGTGCCGTTCCTATCTCCTCTTCCGTTATCTCCGCGTAACTGCAACGGTCGCCCAAGCAACCTAAACTCTCTCTCTCTGTCTCTCTCTCTCTCTCTCTCTCTCTTCGATTTCGTGTTGAGATCAGAAACCCTATTAGGTTTCGCCTCTCAAACACCCGTTTCTTTTCCCCTTTACTAAATAGATTGATACATTGTCTATTGATTGTCACTCAACTGTTCTCTCTCTTGATTTTGACAGCCAAAGCATTTGCCTTCGTCGGACCGATCAATCACAATCTGCAAAATCCAATTTGTAATTTTCGTTTCTCTTTTTCTTATCGTCTTTGGCTATTGTTGCTACTCTAGAAAGAAACCCTCTTACGTAAGTTTCCGTTTTGTTGCATATATGTATGGAGGTATACTTGTATTGTACGGTTGTTTAGCTTCTGTATGGATATTTGCTGAGGGAGGTGTAAGTAATGTTGTTTCTATGTTTGAAATTTTCAGAAAGCAATCGGAAGGGAGTTACCATGGCCAAAAGCGCCTTCAAGCTCGACCACCCCCTGGGTTTGTCCTTCTTGTCCTTCATCATTACCTATGTTTGTGTGTTAATTTGCACGAATTTCCTCTGCCACAGTGCTTTTGTCAATACCCACATGCCTGTTGTTGATTTTGCCAAAAAAAAAAAAAAAAAAAGAAGAAGAAGAAGGGATTTTGGCATGATTTGATCATTTGTTTTGGTGTTTAATTTTGGATGGATAGGATGTGCGTGGTTGATTTTGGTACAAGACTTTTATGGTTGGTTTCTATGAATTTCAACCACTTGTGTATAGAAATTTCTACCACTTGTGTTTGTCACTTACTCACTACCTTAAATCCTAAGATCGCAAATTCTTTAAGGCATACTTTGAGTTCCTTGTATATTTTTCTTTCATGGATAACTAGTGTGAACGAAGAGATACCCAAAACGAAACAAAATTCCCAAAAGTTGTCAATTAAACTGACAAAAAAGCAGATCAGAAATATACAAAAATGTCCAAAGAAAAGACTAAAAGGACAGTTGTTTTTTTATAAATTTCGAAAGAGAAAATCGATACATACACTGTACACAATGTGAATCAAGAATGTATGCAAATTACTGCATGGATTTGTTTCCCTTACCCGAGTACCGTATATAATCAAAAGCAGGCGATAGATTAAATGAAAATGACAAGCAAAACAATCATTTCTTTTGAGAAATAGCTGCTGCGACGTGTGATGACAGCCATCGAACAGCGATCTGTTCAGGTTATATTTGACGAAGCAAAGAATTTGGGAAATGAAATTGATTCTCCTCTCTGCTTGACCGTGGTGACCGGTGATGAAAGACAAAGGCTGACAGCCATGTGGAACCCTAACGTCGACGAACACCATAACCCTGACCTCTCTCTCTCTCTCTCTCTCTCTCTCTCTCTCTCCCCCCTTGTATGTGTCCTTACTGGTACTTTTTAACCGCTCGATCTCCCAACTTTCATTTGGGCCCTAATTCTGCGTTTTTTACTTTTTATGTCTGTTTTGTTTATGATAATATTTGCAAGTGACTGTCACTATCGAATTACCTGTGCATAC
Organism: Vaccinium myrtillus; assembly: GCA_016920895.1. Taxonomy (NCBI): domain Eukaryota; kingdom Viridiplantae; phylum Streptophyta; class Magnoliopsida; order Ericales; family Ericaceae; genus Vaccinium; species Vaccinium myrtillus. Next base: position 18,545,212 of record CM029275.1, on the reverse strand, counting down.
GGCACTCCAATCAGTGATGATTTTGAATCACAGTTCAGAGTGCAGTGGGCATGGGTAATTTGATAGTTTACATTGTAACTTGCAAATATTATTAGTAACAAAAGTTGGACATAAAAAACATAAAAATCACAGAGTTAGGGCCCAGACGAAAGTGGGATATCGAGGTAGTGAAACTACCGTCAAGGACATAGATAGAGAGAAAGAGGTTAGGGTTTATGGCAATCGTCGAGCCTAGGGTTTCACATGGCTGTCAGCCATTGTCTTTCATCACCGTATCAAACAGAGTATATAGTCAGTCTCATTTCCCAAATTCTTTGATGCAACGAATATTTCCCGCACAAATCGTTGTTGTTCGAGAGCTGTCATCAAATGCCGCACCAGAGATTCTCAGAAGAAATGGTTGTTTTGCTTGTCATTTTCATTTAATCTATTTCCTATTTTTCATTGATAACAATTCTCATATAGGGGAAACAAATCCATACATTGTCACTCATGCATGCATTTACTTCGCATCTTGTACACTCACGCCGAGAATCCTTGTTAATTCTCTGTTGCTCATATGTATGCCGAAGTTCTAAACCATAATTATCCAACTGCTTGGGTGATTCCGTACCTGAAGTTCTAGGCATGACTCTTGTGATATTGGGAATTATTGTACATATGCCCTCTCATGGAGAGTTACGGGCATAGCATTTGCTGGTTCTTTTGGTAATCGTACTATGAGCATGATCTACAGGCTAGGATTTGTTCTGTTATGAGTACTTGATGTGAGTCTTGTGACTTTCTCAAGTCAAAGAGCTTTCAATGTTTGTCGTGCTGTATTTTTGCATTTGTGTTGATACTACTCAAAGTATGCAGCAGTAGTCCCTGAGATGTATGCTACTGTACATCATACTGTATAGGAAATATATGTGTGAATTAGGTTGCAAAGAACTGTTTGACATGTGTATAATCTATATGGAGATTGTAGATGTTGTAGTGGTTGAATGTTCATTTGAATGTTGACTCATTTTGAACTTTGAAGTTGTCCACCTGGAAAAGACAAGTTATGAGACCAATCAGACCAACTCAATGCTTTTATGTACAAATACAAATGGCAACCCCATGTTATCAACTTCTAATTTCAGCATGCTGTGTCCCAACAAATCCCAATAAGCTCAAGTCTTGAGCTACTGAGCAACATCTAGACTATGAGCATTTTTTTTTGTTTTGGGTAATCAAAAAATCTATTGTACGAACTAAGAACACATCGAACAGAGAAACGGGGAAGCATACCTACTTATTACAATAAAAAAAGAATTGAAAGACCTATTGTAGAGAAAGCTAGAAAACATACACCACTTGGGACTAGAACTGTTAGGATAGATCTGCCAGGATTGATAGAGGGTAGAGTTAAGAGGGCAGGGCGTGAAACCTCTCTATGGACTTATTCAACTACTCTATATATTCTTCAACCAACCGACAAAGGCTTACTAGTTAGTATAAGCAATTCATTGGCCATTTGGCCTATGTCACTAACATGCTCACCTCACCACCATTCACGAAAAAGTGAGGTAGACCCATCAGTCTTTTTGGGATTCTGGATTAGACTGTTGACTTGCGATGTGATTTTTGGCTGCAAGAGCTAAACTTGGCGAGCAAGTAGTTTTGTTTAGCATGGGCACCTGAATTAGTGCCGTCAAACAATGATAGCACATCATTTCAGTTTTGGTGGCAACTACCACACTTGAAGAGCAAATAGTTTGTTTAGCATGGGCACCTTAATCCAGTGGCGTCAAACAAATGATAGGCAATAGCTACTCTCTTTTTTATGTTTAATGTGTGAAAGGTGTAGATAATGTGCTCCTTCCATACCAATATACCATACTTCTGAATGATGACGTCTGCATCATGTTGATAATGGGCTCCCCAAAAGAAAATGGAAAATGTGGAGAAAGGAAGAAAAGAACCAATATTATCAAACAATATGTACGAGTCATTGCTGTTTATTATTCTTTAAATTGATGATTAAGTTCCCAAGTATGACTGAGGATGTCTAAAATGATCAAAATTTGAAGTGAAACCCATAAATACTTTCATGAATCCATTCTTTGTACTTATGTGCATGGTTGTCAGAATCGCACGATTCACGATTCGATTTACGATTCGATTCACAATTCTGTGCAAAAACGATATGAATCTATAGGTGAATGAAGGTTGATATAGAATCGGAGGTGAATCGTCCGATTCACGGTTCGATTCCCGATTCACGCAAAAACGATTCGAATATTTAGGTGAATCAAGGTTTATCACAACTTACATTCGACAATAGGAAACCATTTTGATTATTTTGCCTAGTTTTTTCTCATAGAAAAGTAAGAATATGAGATCATATAGTACGGGAGATCATATTCTTTATTCAATGGAGATGAATCTACCATGAATATGTAATTTCATAAATCAATCTTTTTGGTTCTTGTATCCTCTAAATCATAGACCAGGGCACGGCTCTGAGGCTCGGACTAACCCACATACGTTGCCATATAAGCTAGTTTCCTACCTATTAGGCTACAAGCTTTATTTTGAAAGCTTTTTATTATGAATCCTTAACATCTATATGCATATATCAATGTTACTATAGTATTTATTTTGCTATGATGCCATGTGATGATCAATTTATAGTAGAAAACAAACTTAAATATGTATTTCAGCTTAAATTTTCAATTTTACAATGTATCTTTATTATGTAGATGCATAGATACATTTCTCCAATGTATTTGTGAAAGTTGGACCGAATAATTACGATTCATGATTCGATACGATTCACGAATCAGAAAAGGGTCATTCTCGATTCGCGATTTGACAACCTTGCTTATGTGTATGGTGTTCATAGGAAAGCATTTCTTTTTCCGCGTATAGAATCTTTTAATTTCCCATTTGACAATATTTCTCTTTATTTGCGTAGTCTTAAACCATTGCAAGACCTTTTCTTGTTAAGCAATTCCTTTTTCTGCTTCTCAGAGAGGAGGCAGGCGGAGTCTGCTCGCATCCGAGAGAAGTATCCTGAAAGAATTCCGGTAAGATTTCGTCTCCTATACATGAGAAGTGGCCACAGCTTACTGAGTTACGGTTTGTTGGATGCTTTAGTGCTCTCCTCTTAACTCTTTTTGTTCATTATCCAGGTGATTGTGGAGAGGGCTGAAAGAAGTGACGTACCTGACGTTGACAAGAAAAAGTATGTTGGTTCTAGCTTCTTTTGCACCATTTTGAACAGTATTAGTGCGTGTTATTTATGTACTTGTGTCTAAATCATTCCTAAGGTTCTGTGTTTATGTAGCCTAGGTCTATGACTATTATGTTTCTGCTGCTTAGTTGGCATGTGCTGCAGAAGTTTTTGTTGTTTATGTTTTGATTCAACCATTTCTATGGCTTGGCTAAGTTTTAGCATCAGCACTAGTGGTCTTGCTGATTTTTCCTCCTTGTGGGCAATGTTCTTTGTTGCCCTGAAAAAGGGTATTGGAGATGTCTTTCCTTGTTAGTTTTCAAGTGTTAACTGTAGGAATTCTGTCCTTGTTTGTAATTGCTAACTTGGATGTTGGCATATAATATATCACATAGCAGAAAATTATACTTCCTCTTTGTGTTTTTGCTTGATTCCATTGTTCCTGATTCTAGAATCTTTACTACTGCTAGATGTATACATGCAACGGCCTTTCGTTACTCTGTTCAGACTAATTTCAGAATTTAATGAAAATTCGGTTATGTTTTGCGTTAAATGCTAGATGCACTTACGTGTCTTTTGTTTCATGAGAGCAGATACCTTGTTCCTGCTGATTTGACTGTTGGGCAGTTCGTTTATGTTGTGCGGAAGAGGATCAAGCTCAGTGCTGAAAAGGCTATATTTGTCTTTGTCAATAATGTGCTACCTCCCACTGGTGAGTTTGAATACTCTTATGATCCATTTTTTTTCTTGCTCGGCTCTATCTTCCTCAAATTTACGGAAGGTTGTTTATTGAACTTGTGTTCTGTTTCTACAGCTGCCTTGATGTCTGCAATTTATGAAGAAAACAAGGATGAAGATGGGTTTCTTTACATGACTTACAGTGGTGAGAACACCTTTGGGTCCCTTCAAGCTCAGTGATGCCAATTTCTGTAAACAAAGTTTCCCAAACTGTAAATTCTCGGCTCTCTTTTAGAAGTCAACAGCCCGACAACCCTTTATCAGACAATTTACATATCCTAAGGCCCCAAAAGAAATTGGATTTTATTTATAGATTGGATTTAAGAACAGTGAGTTTCAAGTAACGTTCCAATTTCTGGTAGATTCAGCCTTCATTTTTCTGAGGTGCTTCTGACATCAAGTTTTGCTATGTTTCCTGTTTCTGTAGATGGTTCATATATTAGGACAACTGACGAGCATTCTTCCTTTTTTCAGAAGCAAATATTCCACGTCAATTTCTTATGGGAAATTTGCATGAATTGAGTTACATACTATAGTTTGCTCGTTGAACGAGGTATAGCAATGTCTAGGTGATACGGAGTATTGAGTTTACATTAGATTCAAGTTCTTCGCAGCGATATTCTTGGTTACCTAATATTTGGAAACCAGCCCAGTGAATGGAGTAGCAATCAGATACTGATCTTATGTAATAGAAACACAAATTTTCCTAAAATCTTAGTCTGTACAATGTATGGATTTCCAACAGTAAGAGACCAATTCATCAGGCGATGGTTGAATCTTTCTTTTGGAATTGCTTCTTGATCCATTTGATCCCAATGGCTGTTCCGGTCTTAACCTTCTGTGCTCCTGCCATGGCTACTGCTTTGGCTTTGCCGAGTCCTGATCCAGATTCCGCCTTCTTCTTACAGCCATTTTTGTTGTTGATCGTTCTGTCATCGTCTTCTTCCATGGCACCAATTCCTCCTGCACCCCATTGATCTGCCCAACTTGGTGCCTCGTCCGCCATAGTTCCTTCTCTCTTTCTTCCGAGTTCTCTAAATTTTCTACAGAAACAATTCCAACGAAAAACTATCACCAATCAACATGTAATATATACGGCTTAAACATATGCAGGTTTATATGTTCGTTTCTTTCATAGTTGAAGTATTTTCAAGTTATCGCGTAAAAAGTGATGAAACAAGAAAATATGCGGATTTTTTTTGTAGGCTAATTATGAATGCAGAGAAAATGCAAACTTTAGAAAATAAATTGGAAACACCGTAAAAAAAAAATGTGTGGATTAGCTAGGGGTGGGCATGACTGACCCGAAAAATAAAATAAATCTATATAATTGATCTAAACATAAACATTTTAGACATTAGGTTCATGAACTGTCAAGTAAAATAAAAATAAAAATATAGCTAAAACTAGGACTTTTTGACATGACATGACAACACGAATCCGACACGATCCGAACAAGACACAAAAGATTTGGGGAGTTGAAAAATGTTTGTGAGAATTTCTAAATAAGATTTTGATATATAATACGAAAATGACACGAAATTATCTATTGTCCACCCTATCTAAAACACTGTTTGTATCATTGTATAGAAGAAGAGGAAATTAGATATGAAATATCAAACCATCAAGGAGAGAGAGAGAGAGAGAGAGAGAGAGAGAGAGAGAGAGAGAGAGTACTGGATGATGGAAGTTGCAGTTGATGATGGAAGGGTGCTGCAATTATGGTCCTTAATGAAGAAACTTCAGAAAAAAAAGTACTCCAGGAGACAGCCTATCTTTTAACCTTTGTTTTGCTGTCCACTAAAACAAAAGGTGTATAATTGTGCATGCCAACTCAGTTTGGTTACCTTCTCGCGAAGCAACCTCAGTGTTTCAATCATGTTTCTTAAAGTACTTGCTTTTAATGTTTGACATAATTAAGAAACTCCTTTGATTAATATAACTCCATTCCATGAGAACGAGGATAAATTCCCCTCAAAATGAGAAGCCATCCCAAAACCTGGGGAATCGAGTCTTCTGATGATGGAGTATTTATATTTTAAAACTGGTATGGAAATTTGGAGCTTATCATTGCACTTGTCCCAATTAACTACAGTACTACTTTTAAATTGATTGGCGGAAAACATAAGGGGACCGATGGTGTGACCGATGGTGGTGGGTCCCAAACGGAAAATTCAAACCGTTAGATCATCTTAAAAACGGAAAATCCGGAACCGTCTTTCCAAAATCATCATTTCATCCAAAATTTTTTCCGGAGGTCGGTGCAACGCGAGAATGCGGTTCATTGATTGGTGCATGTGGGCAGTTAGGCCTGATTTGGCTAATTTGAAAAAAATTTTTTGGTTTTTCGTTTTGTCTTTATTCAAAAAAAAATTGCATTTGTTAGTTTTCGGTTGATTTTTACTCCCTCCGTCCCATTTTAAATGCTCCCTACAAATATCCGTGCCATTTTCAAACGTCTATATCTTTTTATTGGTAATGTTTTCAAAGTTTTTAAAATTTTTGTCTAATAGAACTAATTGAGAAAAATAAGATCTATATTTTTTACATTATTTTGTTTTGTCTTTAGAGTTTTAAAAAAAACGCATAATTTGTTAGTTTTCGGTTGAGTTTATGTGGTTTCGGCTTGTCTCGACGAGAGGAATCTAAAAAGTATAAAATTGTTAGCCAAATTTAAAGTTTTGTGAATAAAGATGAAAAATAATCCAAAAAACTGGTTTATTTTGATTTATTTTCGGCTTTATTCAAAAAACTATTACTTTTGACCATAATTTTACTCTTTGGCTTCGTCTTGACAAGATAAATCCAGAAACCAGAAAATCTTGACACAAAACTAACAAATGCAAAAAAAATTTGAATAAGGACAAAACAAATAAAATCAAAAAACCAATTTTTTCAATTTAGCCAAATTTGGTTGGGTATTTTACGTTTTTACCGATTGATTCACCTTTTGATTTGTTAATTGACAACGAATAAGGCTGAGTTTCTAATAACGGATTTTTGATATTTTTCTCACAAGTTATTCTCTTTGTATGTATCAATTGATTTGACAACTTGTAGTAAAAATATACCAAAAACACCGTTGCGAAAACTCACCCTGAATCTGGATTCTCTTTGTCCTGAGTTTAAACAGCCAATGTCATCATCTATATAGCTCGTAATCGTGAATACCAAAAATTATTTTCCTATTCAGTTACAATTAGATAGTACTAGTATTACATATTTAGGCTTACCTTCTAAAACCGTATCTAAAACTAGAAATAAATAAATAAATATTCATCGCTGAAAATTTTGATTCGTATATGTTTTTCCGAATTGACATCGATAAAGTTTTAGAATGAGATGATTTTAGTAATGTCCGTCTTTTAAAGGCTTATATCAATACATAAAATGAGAGGTATATATCTTTCTTTTCGACCAATATGCAATAGCAAAAAATATTGTAATTTCGTGTAGACTTGCATAATTAAGAAAAATATTTATAATTGCTAACATAATTGTTAAATTTTGTGCAGGGGCACGTGAATCCACGCCCCTTTAGGGACAACATCTATGTTGTTCTCTGATCACATCTTGTCCAAACAAATCCAAGCCGTCTGCTGCCGATCAAATCTGAGTCATTCATCGCCGAGCATAGACAACCATGCTCGGCCCAACATGGATGTTGTCCTTAAAGGGACAACACTATCCCCCATTCACGATACTTCCACTAAGATCTTGTAGGAAGGGTTCTTAGTATGGGTCAAGTAAAGTTAATTTGGAGAGGCAAACAATAACTAATGGTCAAGCGAAGAATAAAAGAGTGTGTGTAGGGGTGAAGGATTAAACCAAATATACAGAAAGAGAAGACAACAGTGTTCAATCCATTCCCCTTTGGATCATCATCATCCTTGTAACACAGTCCTAGAAGGAAAGCAAGCTCGCGAGGACTAGCAAGAACAATGTTCTTAGTTCCAGAGCTCTGAGTCACTTCCTCTCTTTAGGATTTCCGTGCTCTAAGGATGAACCAATCTCTCTCTTGTTGTGAAGGAATGCCCCATATTTATAGGGATCTGCACCCAATCATTGGGCTGCAGACATTTCCCCAATAATATGATGACACGTGCTCTCTCCGTATACCTGGGCGACGTGGGTGATATCACTGGCCGTTAGGAAGGTTCCTTTAGGCCATTCCAGTGCATCTCTTTTCCCTCGCAGCGATCCTTAATCCTTTAAAGCCACCAAGTCACTTGTATCTCTCCTATTCCTGCGATGTTAATCATGGCCGCGAGCCCCTTTTCTCGCGCCAATGCTTCACTCAAGACTCGTAATGACCTTCCTGCCCTTGCCTTGTGGCCAGGTTCAGTCGTGAGCTCCAGTGTGAGTGTTGTCTTCTTCCGGTCGCGTCGATTCCCTTTTAAGTGGGCTTCGCGACGGGTTATTCCCCTTAGAATGGGGTCCCCCTTACTTAGGGTTTCATCTAGCATAGTTATGACTTCGTCATGCGTTTCCTCGTGATAATGTTCTCTTCGCGACGGGGGTTTATTTTAACCATTTTAACTAAACCATTATTCGACGTGTCCTTTGCAGCATTTCTTCCCACGTGGCAAGCTATCATAGGCCGGTCAATAGTCTATTTTCTAGACGCGCTGACCTTTCCTACGGATCTCATCATTGTGATTTATCGATAACAGTTGCTCGTGTCCCCCAGGCCCACAATTCAAAGTCGAAACCATTGATGAAATATGTGTGAAGAAGGAGCAATTGTTCTCTGACCAAGCCACTAATAGAATAGTTACCATCTAATTAGACATCGTGCCAAAAATGGAAAAAATCAGCCTCACAAAACAAGAAGGTCTCTCATCCTCTGCCTTTCAACCTCTCACTCAGAGGCCCAAACTTTCATTTGAAAATTAGCGGATTTATCTACAAAGAAACTCATACTAATTCATCACCACCTAATCAATTTAAAGCATATTCCCTAATCATTCTTTCTCATCTAGTTTTCCTGATAGACTTGGATTTCTTCATTTTCCGACTCTTCTCATCGAAACTGCTCCACGAGTATCCACTGGGTATTGCGAAAGGATCCGACTGTTGCACCACTGCCGGCTGCTTCAGAAACTTGGTGGCAGAACTCAGGCGGCTGGTGCTCCGCCTTGGCAAGGCCGTTGAGGCCGAAGAAGTGGACAGAAATGATGACGACGTTGAGGCCGAAGAAGTGGACATGAATGATGAGTAATGGGTTTCGGAATCCTCTTCAGAGCGTGTCGAAGGACCATCATCAACCAAATGCCTGGGACTTGAAAAGGGTGTGTAGAATTGCTCAGTTGGTTGAAGCTCAACAAACTTGGTGAATGTGATCACCACCCTCACCGTCGGCACCACCGGTATCGCCACCTATCAAACACCAAAACAACCACCGCCTGATCAAAATTCCATAAAACCAACCAAATACGCAGAAAAAAAGGGTGGTTAAAATGCATCAAAAATAGAAAACTTATTAGTTGAAGCGGAATTTAACTGTATCGAACTGTTGTGCTTCTACAAAATTTACAACTACTTATGTCAGTTTTTCAAATAGATGACCTCCTCACAAATTTTAAAAATCAACTTGACAAATGTCCATGTTAACTCTTGACTACACTTGCCCAAACATTGAAAATCCAAGAGCTCTAACAACCCTTGGGCCAGACTATTCTGGGCTGGGGTAGTCCAATTTTCTCCGGAAACCTTTTCGTTACAACTACTCCATTAATTAGGTGGTGAGGTTACAGTCCCACCCACTACTCAACTATTTTATCTCTGTTACTACGGGACACTAGTCACCCCACTAAACTATGATGGATTTTCGACTGAGGAGGAGACAATCATGATCGAGATCGTCTATATGCTGCAATCAATGGTTTGGACTTGCTTATAAACTATTACGGAGAAGAAATAAGAGTTAACACTTCCCCGTGCGAGTTTATGAGCAAATCCAAACCATTGAATGTACCATCTAGATGTGGATTTTGTTTCTTCTAGTCCAAAACATGGATTGGACAGAATCCCGATCCTAAAAATATTAAGACAAACGAGGAGGCCACTATATATGGCCTCTCCGTTTGTCCACAATTATCCTATCCTAAGACTAAAATCCTCATCTTGGTGATTTAGTCCTACAATAGAACATGACCCCATGTCTTTAATAAAACAAAATCTCGGCATATATGTAATAATTTAGCATTACGCTACATTCTTGCATATTGTGACAATACGTAGATGGAGTACACACAAAAAAAAAAAAAAAAATCTCAAGGAAAATGTGTCCAAACCAAATTATTTATACCGCCCAAGAATCACTCAATAATGAAGGACAATTACATTATACTCAACAATAGCATCCCCATTAGTGTTATTGAAAAAGTACGTCTTTGCGGTGGCAATTCCACGTGCTAACCGGAAGACACCGGACCCTCCAACTATGGGCAATTCACGGTACGGATGAAGGGCAGGGTTTCGGCCCAAAATACTAAGAGAGCTACCGTTTTGCTTTCCACTGCTGAAAACAAAGTTCATGCTCATAAGTACAACTGCTTCGTTCAACCCAGCCATTGCATAACTCCCCTGGGCTCGGCCCACTATCGTGGAGTTGGGCTCCGGGCCAGTTGTCAGTGCATCGTCGATTGCCACAACTGACCCAAACAGGGTGGGTGATTGAGAAGTCGTGTTGGCTTGGGCCACCCTCACAGCGGTCGGGTTCTTGCCGGACCATTGGTCATGCAAATAGAAGTGAAGTTTTGTTACCTTCTCCTTCATTTTGGAGTGGTTTTGGAACCACTTCTCCACTGCATCTGGGCTTTCGTCAATGCCCTGAACCGGAGGCAGGGCTATGACCATCGAGCATAGCAATAGAATTGCACACACCTTTCCCATCTCTCTCTCTCTCTCTCTCAATAATTGTGACAGCAAGGATTGTGTAGGGAGGCTTTATTATATAGAGCAGTTGGCAAAGTGGTTGGATGAGTTGAGCAATATGGCGAAGTGTCCATACCACGAAAAGTATCATGGAAGTTAAAACGTTCATTATTAAAAGGAAACACGAACCTTTGCTCCGATTTTTATAAGGCTCTCTCCAAGTGGACGGTGGAATTGGACAGTCGAGGTACGCGTAACCTAATCCGAACACCTGACTTATCAAAAAAAAAAAAAACTACATACCCGAGCTCATCCCCCATTGGTCCGTCCTTTGACTATTACCCAAAAGAAGTCAAGCTGCAGCATTACCCCACGAAACACCCCCCTATTACCTAACACAACCCATCAATTCAAAACTCGATTAACAAATGGGTCCACAGGGCCACGGTCCTACTGGATTCAAAGAGATTATTCAATGCGCATGAGGCACCACGTGTAGGGATGGCAATGGGGCGGGGCGGGGCGGGTTTTTGTCATACCCGACCCCGACCCGAAAATTATTACCCCAACCCGACCCCGACCCGACCCCGACCGGGTATTTTTTGGGTACCCCCGTTCCCGCCCCGATCGGGGAACGGGTTTACCCGCCCCGCCCCGCTTCGTAAGAAATTTTAAAAATTTGTTAATCTAAAAGCAAAATAAAAGAAAATACATATAAATAAAGTGATATTTTAGTGTAATGGTTAAAATATTAAGGTAAGAATGAAAGTTTTTTAGTAGAATGATAATAAAATTAGGAAAAAAATATAATATCTTTAGTATAATGATAATTGGATTAAAATAAAAGTATAATTTTATATGTAAATATATTTCGGGGCGGGTTCGGGGCGGGTAACGGGGCGGGGTAATGTAAACCCGACCCCGACCCGAACCCGGACGGGTTTTTTTAAATTCCCCCCGTACCCGCCCCGGTACCCGAAAATTCGACAAAAAACCCGCCCTAATCGGGGCGGGGCGGGGCGGGTTAGGGGCGGGGCGGGGCATTTTGCCATCCCTAACCACGTGACAGTGCTATAAGCCTCTCGCAAGGGCAAGGACGTATAGTTTTGGGCTCCATAGAAATGATTATCGGAGGAAATGCTGACGCATCACATGACGGTGCCAAAGAGCATTGAATAATTTTTTCAGGGGTCATTCTATTCACAACATCATATATATCCTCAAAAACAATTTTTTAGTATATTTTTCAACGGAAAACCTGGGGGTACACCCCTTTTTGCACCGAAAATGCACCCCACGCCTTCGGGGACCCACTTTTGGGTCCCACACGAGTGATCCGAACCGTTCATTATTCTTAAAACATTTTTCCGAAGGGCCCCACCAAAAATCAGCTCAATCGGACGGTTAGAAGTTCTTGAACCAAAATCTCACCGTTTCAACTTAATTTGAAACGGTGAGATTTTGGTTCAAGGACTTCTAACCGTCCGATTGTGCTGATTTTTGGCCCTCTCGAAAAATGTTTTAAGAATAATGAATTCGGATATTCTGTGAGACCAAAAGTGCAGTCCCCGAAGGCGTGTGGTGCATTTTCGGTGCAAAAGGGGGTGTACCCCTAGCAGCGTTCATTTTTCAATGCACTTTTTACTGCAATTTGGTTGTTTGTAACATTTTGCTTTTTGTGGGATTCAAAACATTATGATTAGTGGAGTAGTTAAGGGGCCACTTCAAACAATCCAATATCAGATTGTAAGGGACCCACGAGCCGTTGGATCAAACTATGGACCCATACGATCCTTCCACGTCGGATAACCGACCACCCAAGGCCCCACCAAAGCTTCTTCACTGACTCCGTGTCGCCAATACCCAAGCAAAGATCCTTGCTTCATCATCAAAAGACGGAAAAAGCGAAAGCAAAATATACTTACTTATAATAAAGGGGAGTGATTTCTACACCCCCAAATTGATAGCCACACCCCTTTTTTGTCTTTTAGTGAAATTTTTATGTGTAAAATCTTCACTAAAAGACAAGAAAGGGGTGTGGATATCAATTTGGGGGGTGTGAATATCAATTACCATAATAAAAAGCTTAAACAAAAACAGAAAAACAGCTTGAATAAAACCAACAGTAACTGACACACACGTCAAAATACCAAAAACACCCCTTACCTTCACCGGAAACGTCCCCGCAGGAAACTTTGTCGTTAGCAGCTCTCTCATCCGTCTAACCGCCTTCACCTTATTCGCTAGAATGTCAAGTAACGGCAGCAACTCCTCCGTCCTCAACGGAAACTGCTCCGTCAACCAAACTGACGGCCGTAGATTCTTCACCAGCTCCTTCTCCTTCGTCTGCGGCGGCACCACCGCTACAGCACACGGCGGCCGTCTCCGCTCCGGCACCATCAGTGACGGCACGTCCACGCTCTTCCTCGATACCATCACCACATCCCTTTCGTCCCTTACAAAACTGCTGTGTCGACGCCGATTGTTGTTATCAGGAATGAGGCCGAATTGTGGGTTCTCAGCAACGAGAAAACCGTCATCGTCCTCGTCGAGCTCTAGCGGTAGAATTTGCCCGTCAGAATCGCCGCTAGTGACGATTTTACGAGATCTGTAAGTGAAGACCACGTTGTGGATTTCGTAAACCCTAGCTTTCCATTCCCCTACGCTCTCCGTCTTCTCTTGCCTTCTCCAGTTCGTTCTTCCAACGAGTTCCGCTTGAGTGACGTCCATTCCTGGACGGTAAACACTCGTCTGAGCACAAAATGAAGCAATGTCGGTCTCACTGAGACAAGTCCCGGCGTTTTCAAACGCGTCGAAGATTTTTTTACTGTCGTGGTTGAGTACCAACAACGCACCAGACGGAATATCGAGAGTCGAATCGCCGTCGCCGAGAAACAGGAAGCTCTGATCTGCTCGTTGCACTTTCATGCCGTCGAAGCCGGAAAGTGACGTGTCAGCCCGGAGATTACCGTCGACTTTCCAGATCTTGTAAGTATCGGAAGGAGCGATCTTGCCGACGAACGGAACGATGGAGCTCTCAAAATGAAACGAGATCTCCATGTAAAAATCTCTCATCCTGTGTAAAACCGCAATTAATCGAGGTAAACGGCGGCGCCACTTCCACCACGCGGCTCTATGCTGGTGCTGGAGTAAAACCGTCGACACATCGGTAAATCGACGGCATATAGCTTCTTGCAAGGGGTTCCAACCGGCGGCGTTCTGCAAAGAGATGTCAGCGCCGGCGCCGGCGAGGGTACCGGCGGCGAGGGAGTCGTTGAGGCGGACGGCGAGGTGGAGAGGGGTTTCCCTGTTGGGATTATCGCGGCGGTCGAGGGTTGAGGAGATCTGGTCGGCGATTTTCTCCTGAGTGAGTGAGTCGGACTCGGTGTGGATCTTGGACGGGTCGGCGAGTCGGGGCAGGGTGGAAATGATGCGAGAGAGGGTGGCGTGGTCGGACGTAGCGACAGCGTAGTGGACCGGGCTCTTCTTATAGTCTTCTGGTTTGATTGTCGTCGTTGACGACGACTTCGACATTGTAGAGAGAGAGAGAGAGAGAGAGAGAGAGAGAGAGAATGGAAATGGGTTTCTTGGCTGTAGAATCTGAGACAGTGGAGAAGGTAATTGAGGAAGGAGTGAGGGCAGTTTCGTCTTTTAGGGGGAAACCTGGCTTACAGGGCGCGACTTTTCGTAATTCTTCTTGATGAGGGTGAGAAATCCGTTTCAGTTTTATCGATTCCGAAGATCTGCGCTTCTTTTTTATTCTTTTCTTGCTTTGTTATTTATTCATTGTTAATTGGGATCGGATTCTCTACAGTTTAACATCGGATTAATTACTACTCCCTCCGTCTCAAAAATATATTCTATTTTGAAAATTCGCGTAACTTTTCATTGTAATATATCAATCTATAATGTTTTAGGTCTTTATAAAAGTTCGGCTTGAGCTCTCAAAATGATTTAATCAAAGACCATGATTTACTCCGTTTATTGTTGGAAAAAAAAACATTACCGAATAACCTATTGGCCAGTTGTTACAATTGAGAAAGTGTATCGTTTTAATGTGGTAATGTTGTGAAAATGCATCTGAAAGAATAAAAATTATATTAGAGAATTTTTATTTTTTTCCCCTAAACTTACCGAAAGAAGGATCCTATTATTTTTATTTAAAAAAAAAAAACAATCGTGATTATTCAAGTAGTTACCATTTTCTAATTAGTTGGTCTTTCAAAAATCTATACCTTGAAATTTTTAAAATGAACAATTAAATTACCAATGAAAAACAAAATGAGCTTTGATTAGATTTTTTGCTATAATGGACGTTAGAGGATCCGAGTAATTGGATATCTGTTTGATTGCTCTGTGCAATCTCAAGTTTAGAATATGTTTGATTGCTCTGTTCAATCTCAAGTTTTGCTCTGTGCAATCTCAAGTTTAGAATATGTTTGATTGCTCTATTCAATCTCAAGTTTAGAATACGTGTGAACTAAATATGTACATTTTAAAGCATTCAAAAAATTAGCCTTGTATCTAAGTTTGTATATTTCTGTATCTTTCTATGGTACTCATTGTCTAACTAAGAGGATCCAAGTCTTATTAAATTATGTAATGTGGCTAAGGCCACAATCAAACACAAACTCTTAAAACACTAACAAGAAAGGTCCGTAAGTGTTTTGTGTTTTTGCGTGTTTTTTTTTTTTAGCCAAGGAGAGAATTTCATTCTAAGAGAAATGTTAATATAAACTATAGAATATAAAGACAATAGAATAATAACAAGATACAGACGAGTGTTTTTGCGTGTTGTACTTGTTTGGATTTTTCTTAATTTTGTCACTGATACTACGGAAACGAGCATTGCAAAAGGACACATCCATTCTTACATCTTGTCTTGCAATGGCGGCTTCAGGAATTCTCGAGAGGATGTTCATAAATTCTACTACGGTCTTCTAGAAATCATAACAGCATCAATATTAAAGATATCATTACCAATGCCACAAACCGATAGACCAATGTACTCCTTGGTCAATACCAATTTTTTTTTATCACAAATTCCTATAGGGCCCAGCTCATAAATATACTACTCCTACTGTCTCATAAACTTGGGGTTTTACAAAACTACGTTCAAGTTTAAAAATAAAAAAATAATGTACTTATAAAAATAATTTTTTAGGCAATGGATTTTATTTGATAGATTTTATTAAGAACTTTTATACGATGCAAAAACAAAAAAAAAATATAAAAAATATATAAAGCCCCAACTTTATGAGACGGAGAGAGTATGTGATAGAAAAGGGTGTTAAAAGTATGTGGTAGAACCCTTGAATGCCCCATATTGCATCTTGAGATCGAGTTTCATTCCTCATTTTCTCATATAATAATGATTAGAATAATGAATGACAGAATAAAAAGAAAAGTACAACGTGACGTTGTTGTCCAGTGATAATAGAGATATATAATGGTAGACCCCCGTGAAGTTCTTTACTGTACCGAGAACAAGGGGCGTGCCGGGGTCAATCCGGACCAATATACGGATTTCGCTACAAACGAGAGATATGGGCAATATGAAATACTAGTATCTTATTTTCCCTAGGGATGTACTCCTAAGTAGTTACAACGAAAATGCTAAAGAAAATCTATGGATAAAAAGTATAGTATAGTATTTCATTCCATAGATTAGACACAAGGTATTTAAAAACGAAGAAATAAATATTAATAAAAAAGCTATCAAATGAGTAATGACAATGTTAACTCATTTTAGAATTTAAGTAGAGACAACATGGGCTTAACAACCATTGAATAAAGGAAACATAGAAATTAGATCATTGTACGTAATCAACTCTTATATCAACTACAAAACAAACGAAATACAAATTTTTGTTCTTAAAAACAAGACCCACTTTGGCAAAAAAAGTAATAAACTGGTTTTTTGGTTTATTCATTTTGTCTTTATTCAAAATGGTTTTACATTTGTTAGTTTTGAGTCAAGTTTTCATGGATTACTAATTTGTCTTGACGAGAGGAATTTAAAAAGTATAAAATTACGGTCAGAAAACTAAATTTTTTCAATAAAGCAAAAAATAAACCAGTTTATTGGACTAATTTTGAAATATGTACTGAAATTTAAATTATTTGTCATGTCTAAAAAGTTGAAAGTTGTTTGGACAATCAATTAATTATTCTTCATGGTAGTATTTTATTTGCATGATTTGTGATCTTTTTAAAAAATTTGGTCATAACTTTTGATTAATTAAATATGAATCGACTCGATAAAAGAACTCAAAAGTACGAAAATACGGATCAAACTTGAAAAAATATGAAAAATAAAAAGGAGGTCAAATTGAAAAACAGAAAATCATATGGTTTTATTTTATATTTGTCGTAGTGACTTCATTTTAACCATTCGTAGTTTTTTTTTACTCCAATTATTTTTAGACTCTTCTAGTCTAGATTATCATAAAAAATATTGATGAGAAACTAACAACAATTAAAAAAGGACCAAAAAGTAAGACAACCACTTAATTGAGTATAAATCGTCTCATACTTTTTTATCAATACAAAATTAGTGCTAATAATATTCAAGTTTTATGTAGCTTGAATTTGAAATTCATATGACCAAATTGAATTGAAGGAATAGGTGTTAGATAGTTCAATTAGGTTCATGATTTTGTTTATCCAATTTGGATCCCGAAAAGTAAATTTTGGACATGATCGCGCCCTATCGGCTAATACGTTTCGCCAAGTGACCTAATGTGTTTTTAGGAATTTCCTTAATTATATTATATTTCATCTTCTTACTTGATTTGAGAAATATAAAGGGTCATAAAAAGGTAATTTAAAAACGTTTTTATTTATTTTATTTGGAACATTACAATTTCTCCGTCCTTGTCCCATTTTATATGGATTTTTCTTACTTTCCTTTGTTCTCTGTCCTTTTTTTTGTTTCTTCTTTCAAGGGCCATCTCCTCTTTTCTGTCTATTGCTTTAGTTTTATTATAAGCCCCAGTCTAATAAAAGTTTGTATAGGGTAAGAAAATGGCAGAGGGGAAAGAAGGTCCAATCAATATCAACGGCATTGGGGTGGGGACTTAGTCACATATAATTCTTTTAAAATACTCACACTCTTGCTTTTAATATTCTCACCGCACTCGCGATCTCAATCTTCGCTCTCGCGACTTTTAGAAAGCTGTGATGTGTTTTAAACACACGTTTTCACGCACGCGCTCTTGCTCACGTTCACAAATTATGTGACTTGGGGTGGGGGAGAGACTTGTAGTGTAGGTAGTTTTGTGTATCAGTGGCACATTCAAGAATAAAAAATTCCATGTGTACGCACGGCACGCGTACGCAATATGCACGGACGGTGCATCTTGACCGTCCGTGCGTGTTTTCGACGGTCCGGATTTAAAAAAAACTCTTCCATGTTAAGACACTCTTACATGGAAGAGTTTTTTTTAAAATCCGGACTGTCGATTCCTGAAATGGACGGTCAAGATGCGTTCGCGCGCGTACGTACATGTGTGTATACGTACGCATGGCTGGGTTGTTCAAGAATGATCTAAATGTGTTCTTTTCCACCTAAAATAGAAACAATCTTGGTAAAAAAATAAAACCAATATTGTTACAATTCTCCAGTGTAGGGCTCGAAAACAAGATTCTTATTTTGAGGTGGAAAAAAGAGAGAGGTTGCCATTACGTACACAATCGATTGGATTGGATTGGATTTTGGATTCGATTTCAATGAAAATATGAAATGCAAAAGATTGGAGAATTGTTTCGCGATACAGGGACACAGTCGCATATTCGTAACTTTTATAGGGATACAAATGATACATAAAAATGAGGATGCTCTAAGTTTCTCTCTATCCCACATAAAGTCAAATAGGGAAATTAGGGAACTAGCATTAGTGTAATTTTGTTCACTTTTCTAATTTACGTTTTTTTTGTTTTTGTTTTTGTGTGTGCATGGTAACTAGAATTTCAGCGCGTTGATGATGTTGTTAATGGCCGGCCTACTTGTGTCCGCTCCCTTTTGATCGCCTTTCGGTTTCCTTAATACTCGACTTGAATATGTGGTATTGTCCACATTTCTTCAAAGTATATAATATATAGAATGGTCCTGGACGGCCGCAATTGACTTTGACTGAGAAATGCAAGAAGCAATTAAATCCGGGGAGTGATTTCTACACCCCCCAAATTGATAGCCACACCCCTTTTTTGTCTTTTAGTGAAGTTTTTATGTGTAAAATCTTCACTAAAAGACAAGAAAGGGGTGTGGGATATCAATTTGGGGGGTGTGAATATCAATTACCTTAAATCCAGTAATCATTCAATGGTTCTTCACACTGTTGTCACGTGCTGACCCAATACTTTTCTCTTTCACAAAAATGTTTAATAACTTGCTTAAAGAGTATTATATTTGAAATTAAACCTTGTTCAACTATCACTAAAATGAAAAAAAAAAAAAAAAAAAAAATCCCATTGTGGATACGAGAAAAATGGATAAGAATCCTGAAAATAGAGCGGGGGCCCTATAGTGAGTGAATAGTGGCTGTTTAAAGTGTTTTGGACGGTTCGAATTTTCACTGAACTATTTGTGCGAATAATTTAGTGAAAATCCGGACCGTCCAAAACAAGAATGGACGGCTCAGTGAGTGAATAGTGGCAATTCAAACTGTTTTGGACGGTTTGGATTTTCACTGAACTATTCGTGCAAATAATTTAGTGAAAATCCAAACTATCCAAAACAAGAATGGACGGCTCAGATCTCACTACACCCTGTAGTGAGATTCACTCACTACAGGGCCCTCGCATAGCATTAGCCATGTAATATCCCAAATTTTTGAAAATAAAAATTTGTGATATTTGTAAATATTAATTTTCGTAATTTTATTTTCATCCAATTTTGACTTTATTTGACCATTTGCGGGTTTCTTTTTAAGATGAATTAGTGCTTGAGCTACACGGATGATACTAGCATGACTACTACGGTTGTGGGACCCGAATCAATCCGATACAATCACTTGGAGAGAGCATCGTAATGCGTTCCCAACTTTTGAGATTTTTCCAAATGATTCCGAGCACACGGTGACGTCGCCCTCGATTTTCTAAGTCAGTGCGAATATTTTGGTATTTTTCTGAGATCGAAGCCCAGACAGTTCGAACACCGCTCGGAGTAAATTGTACTGCATTATATCATTTCGTGTTTCGCGCCTCACCCCTTTCCCCACGCTTGCTACCCACCACTCATCCTACCTACTCCCCTTACCTTCCCCATTTACTCTTGGGAAACAATCAGAGAGAGGAAGAAGAAAAGAAGAAGAAAGGAGGGAAAGAAAGAAGGAGACCACGGCTGCCTCCACCTCCGGCGACCTCCACCGCCACGACCAACCACCATCTCCACCTCCCAACTTCATCTCTGGAAGTATAGCTCTCACCTCCCTCATTTTTATCAATTTTAATCACAAATATTCATGCATTTATACTAGTATATACAACAGATTTCGTAGAGCAAACTGGGTCACTGACTTTGGTCTATTTCGCCTTCTTAAACTGTCAATTAGGTTTTGATTCCTTCTTATGATTTAAAGTACATTCAAAGCTCTTTCTTTTGCCGCTGGAATCGTCTGAATCCATTAAGAATTCGATTTACTATGAATTTTTGAAATCTGGTCTGAAATCTGGAAATCTGTTCTGAGACAGATTCGTGTAGCCACTGTATTTGCTCGTTTTCTCACCTTTGGAGTACGAATTTGACTTTGATCCCTCCATAGCTTTTGAACTTCGTTTTACTACGGAACTTTTGACACTAGATTCACTCCAAAATATTAAGAACTCGATTTATGGTGATTTTTCGAAGTTGGGCTGTTCTGTATTCACTCGTTTTTCTGTAGACCCCTGTTTTGTATGAATTTTTAAGGGTATCATATGGGCTTCAAATGTTCTGATTTTTGGACTGATTACTCTCCTTTGTGACTAGTATGAGTGTGATTTTTCGTGGACATAGGTTCTTTGAAAGTAATGGATCAAATCCAACATGTTTCAGATGTCTGTCTTTCCTCCATAACAGCTGTTAACTTCGAAACAAGCCCATTTTCTCCACAGATAATATTTTTGATCAATTCTTGTTTAAGAAGTTAGAAAAATGTCTTATCTTTCAAACCCAACTGGTCTCGTCTGATATGATGAAGTTTCGAGTGAGTTATGACTGTTTTTCGATGGCTGGTCCATTTTGGACCAACACTGATGTTTCTCTTAAAAACTCATAATATAGACGTCCATTTGGAAATTCGAGAGTACCGTTGTCTTCCTGACGGAATTTTACATAACTGGTGTGAAGGATAAGTTTATAAATTCTATTTTCTATTTTATATGGATTTTCAAACAAAGGAGATGTTATATTCTGGGCAGTATGAATTGTGTGGTAACCTAGACTAACCGAGCCTCGTACCCATGAACATTTTGGTCACATGAGTCGAGAGCATTACTGTTAGTAGTCTTCTTACGCCAAATACTGAGTATTGGATTTGTTAATATTAGGTCCGGAGTTCAAGGACCCTTAGTTTGCGTATTTAGCAAAGGTATCGTGACGCACTAAAACTACGGATCCAAGGTAGTTAAAGTCTATCTCCCTAAATATATTTGAATGTATCTATAATTGGATATTATTGTGTTTAAATGTTGTGTGTATGTGCTATCGAAATGCATGGTGTGGAATACTAAAGATATTTCTTGAATTGCGTTAATATTGTTCACTTGAGCTCTTTATGCATTGTGTAAATTCGCTTACAACTGGTTTGTTGTATTGATTACATGTTTTCAATATTAATTTCATGACTCCTTAATATCATTATCACATGAATCCTTCTTGTAGTGGTTAAAATGTTGTTATTAATATGGTTGTTGTTCCCTGGGGGTTACCCATTAACTTAGACGGACATTAGGTTCATGAGTGGTATTTGATTTGGATAGTAAGCGGTGGACATGGTTGATAACAGCTGGGGAGGCCATCCCGCAGAGAGTTTAAGTTTTATGATTGGCAGTCAGCCAAGGGTTTAAGTTTTATGATTGGCAGTCAGCCAAGGATAATGGAATTGAGGAATTATGCGGTATTGGATATACCTATGTGCTGTATGTGCATCCCGAGGCAATGTGCTGTATGTACAACCTCACGTGCTGTATGTACGTCTCAAGGATATGTGCTGAATGTACATCCTTATGCGCTGTATGTGCATCTTGAAGAATGCGCTGTATGTACATTCTCAAGGGGGGGGAGTGAATCTTGAAATGATGGAAAGCTGAATGCTTGTTGATTGGAAAATTGATTCTTATGATGGTTGGAATTCGAAACTTGTGATGAGCGAAAATGAAACTCTATGATAATCTGAGAAACGAAAATGTGTCAATCATAACATGATAATAATTTGGAAAAAAGGTTGAATAATGGGATGGGTAAAGTACTATGATTGATAGAGTATTTGATTTTTCAAGGTAGCTTTCACTATGTTGGTACTTGATATTGAATCAATTTATTTGTTCCGTAATGTTATGTCCTCGTTATATCAAACTGTGTATTACTTGTTAAGTAAGGGTTCGGGTAGGCTTTAGCTGCTGAGCGTCATTCGCTCATGGTATTCGTACCCTGGCTTTTTATGCCAGGTATTGGAGATGAAATTGAATGTCAAGATGGAGCTAAAGGTGGAGCCCACTAGAGGACAAAAGATGTCGAATCCTAGATTCTGTATTAGTTATTGCTCTGTTCCTTTTTGAAATTCGATTTCAAGTTGTTATCTTATTTTGAAGTTTATGTATTTCGTTTAAGTTAATGAAATCTAACTATGCTTCCTTTGTTATTTAAAGAAATTGACTTTTATTTAATGAAATCATTTTGGAAAATGTTTTATTAACGTGTCCGAAATTCGGGGCGTTACAAGCCATTTATCTGCTGAAATGGTAATCTATTACTTGTTGGTTTTGTGGTTAGACATTTAGTGTAACAGTTTATATAATAATTAGTGTCTGTAGCATTGCTCTATAATAATACAGAAGTCAAATTGGGCTGGCTGTATCAATGTAATTACCCATGGACAAATCAAGATCTACTGATGCAGCCCAATAGGAGAGTGGATTCTAAACGTATCCAGCCCAATAAATCGTTCATCAATTATTTTGTGTTTATTAGATGAGAAAAATTGCGACAGTTGAAAAGATAAAAATACTTTAAAATTAATTTTATTGACCAATCAACTTATTTTACAAGATAGAACCTGGAATTAACTTTATCATTACAATTGCACAAACCAACCTAACTCATGTTACGGGCACTTTTAGTTCAAAGAAATATCAGAAGCTTTTACATGCAATTAATATTAATTCGAACGAATAAATAAAACGATAACGTAAATAAATAAGACATATTGCTGATTAAAAAGAAGAAATATTGCTCCCAATGCATTTTGTTTTCCTATTCGGCCAAAACAATGCAATTCACTCATTCAGTTCCTTCAGAAAATCTTTATTGTCCACAAGAACCTAGAACATGACAAGGAAAAACCACGATCAGTTAAGGCAATGATCATCGGTAGCACTGATTGCAAATTTGCAATAACCATAAAAATGATTAAGAAGAAGAAGAAGAAAGAAAGAAAAAAAAAATATAGCACCATTTAGTGGGTCGAACCTGACTTCGTGTGGGTTTGCCAGTGTGGGACAGTCTAGAGCTCACAAAAGGCTTGTTGTGCCGAAAGTGTGTGGGCCCACGTGGCTCAGCGGGTTGGGAACTCCATCCCGACTAAAAGGTTTCGGTCTGGGCCGTGGGGACCAGAGCCATAAGCTAACTTGGTAGACGGTTGGAATGACCATGGGTGACGCGTTATCGGCATTTAGGTTCGGCCATGTGTTAGCCGAACGTCATCCGTGACGTCACTAACCAAAGCGGCTATGGGTGATGTCACACACATGTACCGAGCACGCATAACTTGGAGAACAAGTACAAGATTATCTATAAATAGCCTAGGATAAACCCTAAGGGAGATACACCGTTTCATATATGAATACTGTTTTGTACTCTCTTCTCCTCCTTGTGTTAACTTAAACTTCGAAGTGTCCTTAGGCGACTTTGGAGTGACACTATTTTGTTGCTTTGTTTCGTAGGCACAATGTGTTTGGGAAAAAATGGGTTAAACCATTCAAACAAATCGTGAAGAAGAATTTAAAAAACCACATGACCGGGAAAACTTAGGTTATTCATAATCATTGAGAACTTACTATCTTCCAGCCATCCGGATCTAGGAAAGAGGCCATCTTGGTGTCGATTCCAGGAGAATTTGGTCCCGGTCGTCGAGTTATCTTCCCTCCAAGCTCTTGGGATACTACGTTCACAACCTCAGCACTTTTGTACACATCATCTGTAGCTATGGAAACCTAGAACAAGAATGAGGAGAGATGAGTAAATTGAAATGCGAAGAAGTACTGAAATTTGTGATATATTTTGTTTTTGGATAAATAAGCAAACCTGTGAATATGCATTTCCCTTAGTATATTCAGTGACGCCATAGCTATATTTCAACTCTAAAACAGTTGTCGTGTATTGATCGTCACCATACCCCACCATGCCTATGGTATACTGCATGTACAATTCAAAGTGACAGACACAATTATAATTTGGCATCCATTTTGATTTATAATTTGCTCTAAATCGTGAAGAAGAATTTGAAAGATGACGATGCTTACGTTTAGTTGTGGTCTATCAAACTTGAGCAGCAGTTTCATCCCCAAGGCCTGACATACATAAAACACCTTAAAATAATTGGCATATGCTTGTGTATGTATTTGACATTTTATAGCTCAAAGAATTAAAGCAGCTACAATAAAACAAATACTTTTAAGAAGCAACAAAAAGGATATGAATAGTATCCAATTATTGTAGAAAACAAGTTGACTAATTGCTCTTAGGAGATTAGAATAAGGATTTGTCTACTAATTAATTTTGGCGTAGATTTTTTGGGCTTTATAGTTGATGTATATATAAGGAGAAGGATCGATCTGTCTCGAAAAAGCATGAAAAGCCCCTTAGTTGTTAAAAAAAAAATCCCCGTAGTTGAACGATGCGTAAATAGCACGAAAGACAGATTTTCAGGTTTAGTTTGGCATTTTCCCGTGTTATTTTCTTATTTTAACGTCATTTGTTGTTTTGGGTCAAAATACTTTCATTATTAAATGGGAGAGAGAAATTAAAAAAGTAAGAAATTTGGGTAAATTATATAAAAAAAAATAGTAAAAACGAAAATAAGTCCAAAATAAGAAGCAAAAGAACCAAGGGAGTTGGAAAGAATCAAAGAAAAGGTACTCATAAAATTTTAGAAAAAACCAAAATAAGAAGGCAAAATTATTTCAAAAAATCACTAAAACTGAACAAAAAGAAGAAAAAAGCTTGTTCCTAAGGGATATATGTTTAGTTCATTTTTGAAAAAAAAATAAAAAATAGTGATGGATAAAACATTTAAACAAAGACAAAATTCATGAAATTCTTAAGAGTAATGCTTAGGAAAAAGGGTGGTGAACTTGAAATGCTAGCAGATTAACCAAAGAATTTTTCACACAAAAGTTTGGACAAGAAATGGAATACCTTTTCATAGAAGTTGATAGCGCGATCGAGATCACCGACGCGAAGCATTACTTGAGAGAGTGGTTGAGGAGTGGGTTGTCGCTGGAGTAGTTCAAATTCGTAGCCATTTGGATCTCTCACAAACGCAACGATAGCCATTGCACCACCTTCTGCTGGACCAGGCTCATATGTGATAGTCCCACCCAGAGCCCTCACCTTTTCTACCATTTTGTAAACCTAAATATTGCATGACGAGAACTTAAATGAAATTCAGCACTAGAAAATACATTACATTACCGTGTGATAAAGTATTTAAACAGTGTTACGGGACGTGCTTACATCTGTGGTGGAAATACCACAATGTCCAAAGCCTGTTCCTATGTCGTATTTATGCACTCCATAGTCTGCAAATTATTTTAGACCAATTTTTTATTGATCCGCAAAGACCCAAAATAAAAAAAAACCTCTTGGGCAGTATCAATAGTAATTAGTACTAAATTTATAAACAAGAATGTTTTTTTTAATAAACGGATGTCCGGACCAACTTGCGTTTGTAAAAAAAAATGATGAACAAAGAATGTTGACATACTGTATATTAATTCAATGACGAACGAAGTCTCTTCTGGCCCGAATCCAAGAAAAGCTTTTGAATATCTCTTCTCCGGAACGTCTCTCTTCCTCAAAAGTGTCATTCCAAAACCTTCAGTGTAGAACCTAATAATATGGTACGTAATGAGAACAATAAATCCACTAATAATTTACGTTAAATCTACTTCGTTCCTGTGCATTACACATACTTGATGGTGCGATCAAGGTCGCCAACACGATACACAACATGTAAGAATCTGCGATTATCCTTTGTTGTCCATTCCAGCAATTCGTCGGCGGGAGCCTCGGCCGGGGATGATACATTTGGATGTCTACTCCCCATAGCACGCTGCTATGAAAAATAAGACATGTTACCTTCTTAACGTATTTATTCGGCTTATTAACTTTTTTGATTCCCAGAGTATTGACCGTCTCTCATTTTGGTCCATAGTATATTAATTGGTGAAATTTAGTCCTCAATGTTCAACATTTGTACCAATAAAGTCCCCAACTCAAACTCGTTACCCCATTCTGTCAAAAAGAGGGGCAACATCGTCTTTTTGCATAATTTTTTAAAAACATAATTATTTTTTTAAAAAAACTTCTTTTTGAAATAAAATTCTAAATTTTTTTTTAAAGAAGTTCAAAAACTTATTTTTAAAATGGTAAGTTTTGAAAAACATTTTCTTGAAGGTTTTTTTTTTCTTTCAAAAACACATTTTCTAAAACATTTTATTGAAAATAGTTTTAATTTTTTTTATAAAAAAACTAATTTTTGAAAAACAGTTTTACAGAGAAATTGAAAAACAGTATTTGTAAAAGAAAAACATTTTTTAAAAATTACTTTCAAAAACAGATTTTTTTTTTCAAAACTAGATTTTTCTTAAAAAACGAAAAAACTATATTTTTTAACGGTTTGCAAAATACCAGAGAGAGAGAGAGAGAGAGAGAGAGAGAGAGAGAGATATGAAAAGCAAAATACCTGAAATGCCCCTCAATTTAACGGTTTTCGCTAACGGTGTTAGCCTTGGGGACTTACTTTGTAAAAATTTTGAACATTGAGGATTAATTTCTCCAATTAATACATTGGGGACCAAAAATATGAGTAAGCTGTATTTATTCTCATGCATTAGTATAGAAAAAGGTCCAACGTACAACTACTATATGCTTACCTCGCAGCAAAGCAAAAGGCAAATGATCAGAATATGGAGGAGTTGGTGATGGAGCAAGAACTCTTTGTGACGAACGTGAAGCGACCGGGCCATGAGGAACAAGAAGTCGATTCGAATTCGTATCTTTGATATATCTGAAAAGGAGGAGGTGGGGAAGAAAGAACGAGAGTGTATGTAATTGTGGAGTTAATACTTGATGGGAGTTCAAATGTTCGATAACATAGACAATTCAAAGAGAGAAAATTGTTTCATGTCAAAACTTTTATGCATAAAAAACTTGTTTCCTTGCGGAAATAGTAAAAGTGACACCGGAAAAATGAAGAAGCCAAAATGGAAAAGGAAAAAGGAAAACGCTGAACATAGCCCACGAGACGATGGTTGGAAAATACTCTTACAATAATAGTACTTTATGTTAGAAAGGAAAGTTAACTAATTAAGTCCAACAATATGTCGCACACATTCAACAAATCTAACATTAACAGCGACAAACAACAGAAAAAGATGAAACACAATAGAAAGAATGAGTGAAATTGTGGAATTAATTGATACTTGATGGGAGTTCAAATGTTCGATAACATAGACAATTCAAAGAGAGAAAATAGTTTAATGTCAAAACTTTTATGCATAAAAGTAAAAGTGACACCAGAAAAATGAAGAAGCCAAAATGGGGAAGGTAAAAGGAAAATGCTTAACATAGCCCACGAGACGATGGTTGGAAAATACTCTTACAATAATAGTACTTTATGTTAAGGAAAGTTAACTAATTAAGTCAACAAATCTAACATTAACAGCGACAAACAACAGAAAAAGATGAAACACAATAGAAAGAATGAGTGGAATTGTGGAATTAATTGATACTTGATGGGAGTTCAAATGTTCGGTAACATAGACAATTCAAAGAGAGAAAATAGTTTAATGTCAAAACTTTTATGCATAAAAGTAAAAGTGACACCAGAAAAATGAAGAAGCCAAAATGGGGAAGGTAAAAGGAAAATGCTTAACATAGCCCACGAGACGATGGTTGGAAAATACTCTTACAATAATAGTACTTTATGTTAGAAAGGAAAGTTAACTAATTAAGTCCAACAATATGTCGCACACATTCAACAAATCTAACATTAACAGCGACAAACAACAGAAAAAGATGAAACACAATACTCCCTCCGTCCCTTTTTAAATGTGTTACTTCGTAAATCCAACTTATTAAAAAAACATCATCATTACACCTTTCACATCAACTTTTTCCTCCACTTTACACTTTTCACATCAACTTTTACATCTACTTTCCAAAATTGTCCTTCACTTTTACCCATTAAATCTTTACCCACTTACTTTTCAAAAGGGCAAAATGATAATTGTACAAATTTTTACCCATTAACTTTTCAAACCACACACTTATTTAGGGACAGCCCAAAATGGAAAGTTAAACACTTAAAAAGGGACGGAGGGAGTAGAAAGAATGAGTGGAATTGTGGAATTAATTGATAATTGATGGGAGTTCAAATGTTCGGTAACATAGACAATTCAAAGAGAGAAAATAGTTTAATGTCAAAACTTTTATGCATAAAAGTAAAAGTGACACCAGAAAAATGAAGAAGCCAAAATGGGGAAGGTAAAAGGAAAATGCTTAACATAGCCCACAAGACGATGGTTGGAAAATACTCTTACAATAGTAATTTATGTTAGAAAGGAAAGTTAACCAAGTCCAACAATATGTCACACATTCAACAAAGCTAACATTAACAGCGACAAACATTAATAGAAAAAAATGAAATACAATAGAAAGAATGAGTGGAATTGTGGAATTAATTGATACTTGATGGGAGTTCAAATGTTAAATAAAATAGACAATTTAAAGAGAGAAAATTGTTTAACGTCAAAATTTTTATGCATAAAAAAACTCGTTCCCTTACGGAAATAGTAAAAGTGACACCGGAAAAATGAAGAAGCCAAAATGGGGAAGGAAAACGGAAAATGTTTAACATAGCCCACGAGACGATGGTTGGAGAATACTCTTACAATAGTAGTTTATGTTAGAAAGAAAAGTTAACCGAGTCAACAATATTTCGCACACATTCAACAAACATAACATTAACAGCGACAAGCAATAGAAAAAGAAGTACAACTCGAGAAGAAATCATAGAATAGATCAGAACATTCAAACAAATGTTGCTTTTGCAATTAAAGATTGACCCCATCTAGCTCGTGCAAAGGTGGCCAATCAGGTGTTTACATTTCATGTGTTTCTTTTCTGCTAGCTAGTTGCATGCCTAAACTGGTTTGATGAGTCAAACATGTTATATGAACGTTTTCCCAAAGTAGCCTATATACTAGCATATAAGTTTTTATTCACCCCAATAATAACGTACAAACTAGTTTTTAACAACTCAAAAATGCGGGATACAAGTTTTCATCATAAAGCATTTATATACTCCCTCCGTCCGTGTTTGTTGGTCTATTTTCAACATTCGTGTTATGTTTTAAATTGTATATATCTTCCGCTTTACAATAGGAATCATGATTTGAAAAATAATAGAACTAATTGAGATCTATCAAATAAAATCTATATTGTAAATTTTCAGAGATTCGTATTAAAAAAATATACACAATTTTTCAAGGGGTGCGGAATAGTAAAAGTAAACAAACAAATATGAACGGAGGTAGTATAATATCGAAAGATATCCGGACCAGCTTATGTGGTAAAAGTACTCCAGGCTATTATTAGAAAACTTATACAGTCGGCGCTACCTCCCCTCCGCCTTTGGAAATACTCCCATGGCGACTTTGTGGACAATCTGGAATATGAGAAACAATTGGTTATTCGATAAGGTAGCACCTGATTGGCATGGAGCGGCAGACATCATCAAGATAAGAATTGCTCTCTGGATAAAGCTGAACTTGGGGGGTAATGGTTACTCGATGGATGATCTTATTTTCAGGCTCAAGAATGTCATAGCATCCCTGTGATGCTCCAGGCTGGTTTCAGTTTCTTCCTATCGCTGTTTGTTTTGGTTTTTCCGAGTCTTTTTGTACTCTTTTGTTGGCCTCTCGCTAATTGTTTGGTTCTCTTTTTGGGCCTGAAGTTTCTATACTTCTTCCCTTTTAATCTTTGTAATCCCTCAAAAATTAATAAAAAAATTTACTGTTCAAAAAAAAAAAAAAGTCTATATATACCTAGGAAAATACCAACAATCTTATACTAGTCAAATTTTGAGCAAACCACATTTTACAAACACAGGAGAACAAAATCCTCATACACTTCATTCAAAGTATATACATGCAAACACAGGAAGAGAGAGGAGAGAAAGGAACCTAATCGAACAGTGGGGAGAGGAGAGCAGAAAAAGCCGTAGGAATGATTATGCATGCAAACACTTAGCCCATATATATATAGCTTTTCTGAGTAAGGCCAAATATTGAATAAGTCAAATTTTGAGCAAACCACATTTTGCACCCCTACCCTTTTCATTTATCCGACTTTACCCCTTTTAACATGTTTGACTTTGTTTGTTTCAACATAAGTTAACGTGGCATTTTTTTTTTTATGCTAAGTAAGTTAATTAACGAGACCTGACGAAGAAGAGGAGTTGAGTGGTGTTGTTGATGCGTTTTTTTTTTTTTTTTGAACTGCCTGTTGTTGATGCGTTTGAGCATCTCTATGAGACTCTTTGAAATTTTATTTATTTATTAAGAGTGCATTATATGACAAAAAGTGTGAAAACTTGAAACACAAAACTATTGAGAATGAGTAGAGAATCCCTTGTACTATAAAGTGATCTCTCATTTCATACCGAAGTTTCGTGTGGCTATTCTTTATCGGTGATTGAAATTTGATATTATTCCGATTCATTAATGGATCTTCTAAATATACTTTGATATTATTCTGATTCATTAAGAGATCTTCTAAATACACTCACCTAAATTAGCTCACATGCAATATACTTAAATTGGATGGCTGTTTAGCAGAAGGGGCAAATTGATACTCGGCTCAAGTTGTAAGAGTTGACAGTCTCATTTTAAAGTAAGGGGTGTAAAATGCAATTCTCTGTCAATTAAAGGGGTGCGATGTAAAATTTAGAAAAACCATTATTGCTTACACCGTAATAGGTTGTGATTTGGTAACTAACGGAATAGTCATGGTTCCCGTATTTCTAAAAGATCCTGGTTTGTGCACGGTGCAGCAGTAGGCCAATTATCGACCCATGTAGGGTTTATTTTTATGATCAGAATTATTCATTTCGTAGAGCTCGTTAAGAAATCCAATTAAGTCACAAATCATGTTAATCGATGTATAATCATAGTGAATTTATTCTTTACTAAAATGAGTTTGATCCACTGTGGCCAAATTCACTTTCAGAAATATATAGGAACTCTGATTTGGTTTAAATCAATATCTGATTCACGTAATTTTTGAAACGATTGAAGTTCTTGACAAACTTTACGACATGAACGGTTTCAATCATTAAATGAAACCTGGCACGTGGTAATAGTCAGCCAACTGCACCATGTAGTCCCTATAAAAGAACTACCCACAAGCCAAGTCCTTTCGAAAAGTGTACTCCAAGTCTCCAAATGCATTAATAACCCGCGGGTGTTTTGACTTTGGACTTTTATTTTTCTTACTTTTTGTTTCTTTGACTTTTACAATTATTATTTGCTTTGACTAGTAGCATGTACTAGATGAGGGGAAAAGTATCTCATATCTTATCACGTAATTCTCTTTTACCTATTCTAACTTACGGCATGCAACAATTTGATAATCGATCCAACAACAAAAAAAATAAGGCGCGTTATTTCAAGTTGTGAAAGAGCCGCTAACATGTAGTTTGAATTTTTTTTTTTATAGAGTAGAGCGTGAGAGGGTAATTCCACTTAATACACTCAATTAGGCAATTACTATAGACCATGTTCGTTTTCCAGTTTAGTTTTAATTTTAGTTTTGATGACATCATCATTTTCATCATTTCTCTCTCTATCTCTCTCCACTCATTACACCTGATGATATCATCAAAACTAAACTAAACTATCTAACCAAACACAGCCTATATAGTCTAAATTAGTTGTGAGGAAATTTTAAGCTCCTCCAATTTTACTGTAAGTTATTCGTTGTCGATCCTCATGTCACCACCGGAGGTGGTTGCCAAGATGGCAAGTGGTGTGTGGGTGAGACTCCCCCTCAAGCACATGGTCACGAATTCGAATCCCGCTTGCAGGTTGTAGTCCTCGTGAACTAGATGTTGTGTATGGGGCACCATCTATCCAGCTTGCACCTTAGCGGAACTGTGGTGGACTACCTTCCCATCGGTAAGGGGTTACTTTGAAAGGACACCCCAGTGAGTTTGGCTCCTTCAATGGGTGGTATTGGCTCACTGTTGAACATGCTATGGTGGTTGGGAGCCCCTCTTTCCTCAGGGTTTGCAACTCTGGTCTCTCCCTCCCAACTATTTTACTGGAAAAAAAAAAAAAAAAGTCATGAGCCAAGTGAGTAATTACCACGCGTGTATGACTATTCATCTCCTATAAAATTATCGGATTTTTTTGGTCTGGATTTTCATATGTAGCCCACTTAATTTTTGATGCTGTTTTTGCTGCATTAATATTGTCGGTATTTATGAATGATCTTGCATCAAGAAAATCTCACCATGAATTAACGACACGGATCTTGGCTCTGTTTTTCTTCCTTTGACTTTGATCTTTGTTTCGATTTTTCTGTTCATTAATGGTTGATAGAGCCCTTGGAAGCTGGCGAGAGGTTAGTATTGCTTGAGATGAGTGCTTTCTCTCGATCGAATTAGGATGTGATGATTCTCATGTGATATTATTCTTCGGTTTATGAAGTTTGATTCAGTCGTGAATCTATTCAACTGCATAGTTAGTAAACTAAATTTAAAAGAAAAAATTTTATATTAATTTTTTTTAAAATATTTTATTGATTATCCTTTTTTTTTTTTTTTTTGTTGGTTTGACTCATCTATCAACACATATAAAATAAGACATTTTGTGTTTGTTGTTTTGCGTAACATGTTAGATGGTTACCTGAGACCCACGAGGCCTATCTTCAGGGGGCGGACCCAAGAAGAGGCAAGGAGGGTCAATTGACCTGCTGGATTAAAATTTCCTGCTGGTATGTACACTTCTAGATATTACCCTACACCCAATTCACTAGATCTTGCCCCAAGATATATGTACGATCTTTGTAGATTCTTAACCGCACTGATAGAAAATCCTGCGTCCGCCCATGCGGCTATCTTGAAAACTAATCTTCTTACGAGGCCTTTTATGAGAGAAAAAAAATCAGGATGAAGGAATGATTCAATCCCAGCTCTTTGATATATACAATTATCATAGAAATTCAATTTATTAACAAATTTTCAAAATCTTCGAATTGGGCTTAATATTAAGTTGGACTTCAACAGATCTACAGATAAATATACACAGATAAATATACTTAGGCCCAATCCAACCTATTAGAGAAGACTGTTTAAAAAAGTGTAAATGTTAAAACTGTTTTCCCATAAATCTCTTATATATGCAGCAAAATTTTAAATTCATTGAACGAATTTATTTTACAATAATATATTAAGAACCTTCTGGTATCCAAACAACTTGATTTTTCAAACAAATGATGGTAAATAGTGTTTTAAAGATGAATGGTTCTGATTCAAAGACTTCCATTTAAAGGTCACAAGAGAATTGATTCAAACCTTTGTTTTATTAGTAAAAAATAAATATTTTCTCTTTGCAATTAACTTTTCTCTATGTACTTTTACTAAAGATAAATAAGCTACTAAAAATATAAAACAATAC
Source organism: Vaccinium myrtillus (assembly GCA_016920895.1). Classification (NCBI taxonomy): domain Eukaryota; kingdom Viridiplantae; phylum Streptophyta; class Magnoliopsida; order Ericales; family Ericaceae; genus Vaccinium; species Vaccinium myrtillus. The sequence continues at coordinate 18,511,230 of CM029275.1, read as the reverse complement.
AAGTAGACTCTCGTTAAATAAATAGTGCGGTCCCCGAACCTAAATTCTTACTTTGTCTTGTTGTTGCTTCCATTAAAGATGCACCATAAAAGGAGAACGAGTCCTTCACCAAATGGGAAAAAATAATAATACAAAAAATTGTTTATAGGTTTAATCAAATTGGAATCAATATGAATTGTTTACAAATAATATGAACCGAGCTGCTCGTGAGCAGCTCGAGGCTCGGCTTGTTTAGTGACCAAGCTGAGCTCGAGTTCAAATTTTGGGCTCGTTTAGTAAACGGGCCGAGCTTAAAACTTTAAAGTTCGGCTCAGCTTAAAAAAGCTCGGCTCGTTTGTGAAGGCTAATAAAACTATAAAAAAAAAAAAGTAAAAAGGGAAAAAGAAAAGAAAATTAATGCTCAGCTCCCCCACCCATTCCGCGTAAAGGTGGATGAAAGAATTCAACCCCAACTCATGGAGACGATTTATCATAGAGTTTTCATTTCACTAAGAAAATCTAATTGGTCACTTTTTCAAAATCTAAAATTGGGTGCCCAGAAAAACAGATAAAAACAAGTCTGTCTTTTACAAATTGAGCTCATATGCGGGGTGTTCCACTAACTTGGTTTTTTAGTTTTTTGGATGTTTTAGTTTTGCAAAAAAACTAACTTGGTCCACTGGCTAGTTTTTTGGTTTTTAGTTTTGCAAAAAAATTAACTTATTCCACTAACTTGTTCCATTAAACTAGTTTTTTGTAGGTTTAGTTTTGCAAAAAAACCTAACTTGTTCCACTAACTAGTTTTTTTGGTTTTTTTTTGTTTTTAGTTTTGCAAAAAAACTAACTTGGTCCACTGGCTAGTTTTTTGGTTTTTAGTTTTGCAAAAAAACTAACTTGTTCCACTAACTTGTTCCATTAAACTAGTTTTTTGTATGTTTAGTTTAGGGGTGTCCACGGATCGGATCCGATCCGATCCGCTCAGAGCGGATTATGGAAGTTGATTGCGCGATTGAGATCACCGACGTGAAGCATTACTTGAGAGAGTGGTTGCGGAGTGGGTTGTCGCTGGAGCAGTTCAAATTCGTAGCCATTTGGATCTCTCACAAACGCTACGATAACCATTGCACCACCTAATCCTTCTACTGGACCAGGCTCGTAAGTGACAGTCCCACCCAGAGCCCTTACGTTTTCTACCATTTTGTAAACCTAAATATTGCATGACGAGAAATTAAATGAAATTCAGCCCAAAAAAATATTAGATAACATAGACAAATTAAATGTTAGATAACATAGACAAATTAAAGAGAGAAATTGTTTAGTGTCAAAACTTTTATGCATAAAAAAACTCGTTTCAATTGGAAAAGTGATGTTAGAAAAATGATCAGCCGGCATGGAAGGAAAAAGGAAAATGCTTAACATAGCCCATGAGACGATGGTTGGAAAAAAAAACTCCTATAATACTTTTTGTCGTTGTTAATGTTAGGAAAAGAAACCTAACATTTTCCTAACATTAACAACGACAAACAATAGAAAAAGATGAAATACAACTCGAGAAGATTGACCCTATCTAGCTCGTGTTTACTTATCATGTTAATTTTCTTTTCTGTTGCATGATATGTACAACTCGTATTAGAAACTAGCACCACATCTTCCTAAAAGGGTTCTCTGTTTTGTTAGAAATTTTTTTTGGATAATTTTTTGTTAGAAATTAATGAGAATGTCAATGAAAATGCACCATTTTGTTCTCCACATCAATCTTTTTGTATTATTATTTCAAAGGTTAATAAATTCTTCTTGAAAATTCGTTCAAAAATATAGCTATAATTATACAAAAAAAAAAAATTCAACGAATTCAAACGGAACTCGGCTAGATTATTCAAAAAAAAATTCGTGTAAACTCCGAGATGTGCCGGCACAGACACGACACGATTTAAATATGGCACGATACGACGCTGCACGATTAAGTAAATGGGCCGGCACGGCACGGCACGATTAAGAAATGGCACGGCACGGCACAACACGATTTAGTAAATGGGCCGGCACGGCACGTCACAATTAAGAAACAGGGGAAACCGTAGCTCAGTAGCACTAAAAGAGCTTATGCATATGCTCTAAATGAAATAAAGGAAAATACACGGCATTTTTTTATTATTATCCGGGATTGAAATTTGACATTATTCCGATTCAATAAGAGATCTTCTAAATACACTCACTTAAACTACCTCACATGGAGTCTACTTAAGTTGGATGACTGTTTAGCAGAAGGGGAAAATTGATACTTGGCTCAAGTTGTAAGAGTTGATTGACTCATTTTAAAGTAAGGGGTGTAAAATGCAATCCAATTTCAATTAAAGGGGTGCAATCTAAAATTTAGAAAAACCATTTGTTGCTTACGAAGTAATAGGTCGTGATTTGGTAACAAACGGACCTGGTTTGTGCACGGTGCAGTAGGCCAATTATTGACCCGTGTCAGGTTTATTTTTATGATTAGAATTGTTCATCACGTAAAGCATGTCGAGAACTTCAACTATGTCATAAATCATTTTAATCAGAGTGAATTTATTCTTTACCTAAAGTGAGTTTGATCCAGTGTGGCCAAATTCACTTTGATTTGGTTTAAATCAGTATCCAATTCACGTAATTTTTGAAATGATCGAAGTTCTTGACAAACTTTGTAAGCTCCAAAGGCCGACCACTTTTCTAGTTGGCACTTTCATGATCAAAACTCACATTTGCGTACATTTCTTTATCGAGTTGTATTTTATTTTATTTTTAGAGTGTCTGTTTAGGTGTGGAAAGGAATCACTTCATGTATTTAGTTTGTGATTGGAGAGTGATAGAAGTTTGGGGCAAGAAAGTCGGTCTAGCAAAATTAAAAGGGCTTAAGTGATATATTGGTTTCAGTATAATCAATTAGGTCAAAACATGGGTTACAGCTGCCGTGGATTTGGAAGCCATATGCCGTGGATTTGGTATCCATATATATTAAACAATAAGACATGGGGTGAGCCCCTTTTCGTCAATCTTAGAGCTCTCATTTTACTGCCGACTTTCCGTGAGAGCATATGTGGCGTGTGAACCTTGAAGACCAAGAGAAATCAATGACGTCTCAGTGATAAAAGTTCAAGGGGTTTCGATCTACTTCAACAATCGACTTCAGTTTAAATTCTTTCGTGGAGTTCGAAAGGGTTGGTTTTTGGAAGGCCCGAGGATTCGGGATTCGGCGATCATGCAGGGTACGATGAACGTGGATTCGGCAGGTATTTCTTAGGACTCGTGGTGAGGATACACAGTCGTTATTAAGATTGCTTGTAATCGTACATTTGTTTTAGTGCATGATTCCTTCCCGTGGTTTTTACCCGTATTTGGGGTTTTCCACGTAACTTTGGTGTCTTGTTCTTTGGTTGGTTTTTTGTTGCGTGTTTGAGGTTATTTGGTACAGCGAAAGTATTACTCCTAGCATCACTTTAGAGATTTCATTTGGTATCAGAGCAAGGTCACTATTTTTTGGAATTGTTCGAATTCTTAGTGGATCCTTGATTTGCAATGGAGTTAAATACAAATCGCCCCCCTGTTCTAGATCGTACAAATTTTGATCATTGGAAGGCAAAAATGCAGGCCTACTTAAAGGCCATTGACGAAGATGTTTGGAATGCATGTGAAGTAAGGTATACGCCGCCAACGGAAACTGTTGAGGGAACTTCGGGTCCTAAGGTTAAGGCTAACCTCTCAACAGCTGAAAAGGCAGAGCGTGCAGCGAATAGTCGGGCACTGAATGTGTTGTTTACACATGTTGATACAAAGGAGTTCCATCGTGTATCTACGTGCAAAACAGCAAAGGAAGCGTGGGATATTCTTGTAACTACCCACGAAGGAACTGATACAGTAAAACAAGGGAAGTTGCAACGGGTCACTACTAAGTTTGAAATGCTGCGTATGAAGGAAGAAGAGACGTTTGACGAGTTCTACGCCAAACTCAACCATATTGTCAACACCAGTTATACCTTGGGTGAGCCTATTACTCCCTTTCGTGTTGTTAAGAAAATTTTGCGATCTCTTCCTGAACGCTTTAAAACTAAAGTAGATATTCTAGAAAGTAAGAGAAAATTACCTGAAATGTCTGTAGAAGAAATAGTAGGTCAATTTCAAAATTATGAGCTCACACATTTTGATCAAGACATATTTCCTACTAAAAATACTACAAAAGGGTTGGAAAAACAAATTGCGTTTTCTAGTAAGAATAATGAATTCAATGAGTCGGACAGCGATGAAAATTATGATATGGAAGCCATGGCATTGTTTACCAAAAATTTTAAACGATTTTTCAAGAAAAAGAATAATGATAGTGATAACAATGGAAAGAAAGGTAAGGGAAAATTGGAGTCCTATGGTAACAAGGATCGGAAAGGAGTAAAAGGACCACCCTCGGGCCCGAAGTGTTATGAGTGCCACGGGTATGGACACCTCGCTCAGGATTGCGCTAATAAAAAGGCAAAGCCAAAAGTATTCAATGTGACAACTTGGGATGATGACTCTGATAGTGAGAAATCGAACAGTGATAGAGATGAGGAAAGGAATGGGAAAAACTTCTTGGCCTTCACCGCAAACCACCGCGAAAGTGAAAAGACCCAGGTGAATTTGAAGAGTGGAGGAACCCATGTTGATAATGAAGAGGAGGAAGTAGATTTTGATGAGTTAAAGGAGGCTTATGACAAGTTATATGAAGAGTGCCGGAAACTCACCAAACAGAACATTAAGCTAGTAAGTAAAAGTGAAGCAGCCATTGCTGATTTGTCAAAAGCACTATCCTCAGCAAGGGAGCTATCAGAAAATCTAGAATGTCTTACTCAGGAAAGGAATCAACTCAAACTGGAAGGGATGCAGCTTCGAGAGAAAGTTAGCGAGTTGGAAGAGCTGAATGTGTTAAACAAAGGTAAAATAAGTAAATTGAGTATTGATTTGACTAAAGCTAATACTATTCTTGAGCGCATGAATGCAGGTTCTAAGTACTTAGATGACATCCTTGATGTACAAAGATCAGTCCATGACCGATCTGGACTTGGGTTCTCTGCCGCATCTTCAAATCAAGAAAATGTCAGTGACATATTCGAAGAAAAGCATAACGAGACAATATTAAAGGGCCCTGTAAGTTCTTCAATATTCCACAATCAACACAAAGAGCTAAAATCAGAACCTAAGTATAATAATGTTAAGCCTCAAGTTTTTGTTAAGATGCCTGCATATATTCAAAGAACTATTGTTGGGAGATTCATCCCCGTGTGCCATTATTGTGGTGTTAAAGGACATATTCGTCCTCATTGTTTTCAATTGTATGGCTATCCTACACGTCATTATGTGAATAGTAGCAAGAAAAATATGCATCAGAATGGTGGCAATCATAAAAAACAAGTACTTGGTTGTGTTAATCAAGATAAACCCAATGAGAAAAATCAGGTTAAAAATTATAGTCCTAAGACTAGGCCTGTGTGGGTTAGGAGTGCTGATTTGCATTGCATGGTTGTTCACACTGCACTAAAAGCACAAAACACTAATATGTGGTATCTTGATAGTGGATGCTCTCGTCATATGTCAGGAGACAAATCACTTTTCTCAAAGTTTGAAAATTACAATGGAGGCTCTGTTACTTTTGGTGATGGTAGCAAGTCCAAGGTTGTCGGTAAAGGAAGCATACAAGCTCCTGGAATAGGTACTTTGGAAAATGTCCTATTTGTAGAAGGACTCAAAGCCAACTTGATTAGTATAAGTCAATTGTGTGATTCCTGTCATGAAGTTAGATTTTCTAAAAAAGATTGTTATATCTTAGATGCGAACGGGGCTAATGTAATGCATGGTACTAGAACTTCTGACAACTGCTACGGTATTATTCCCTCAGATAACATGGCATGTCACTCCACTACATTAGATGAGATAGATCTTTGGCATCAACGGTTAGGCCATATTAACTACAAAGACCTATCTACATTAACTAAAAATGAGTTAATTCGTGGGGTACCTAGACTGAATCGGCCATCGAATCATATTTGTGGTCCGTGTCAAATGGGAAAGCAAACTAGAGCTATTCATAAAAAGACAAACTCGTTGGCCACCACTAGACCTCTGGAACTACTTCATATGGACTTAATGGGTCCCTCAAGGGTAGCTAGTATTGCTGGTAAGAAATACATCCTTGTTATAGTGGATGACTTAACACGTTTTACATGGGTTAGTTTTTTACGTGAAAAATCAGAAACAATCACTTTATTTAAGTCTTTCGTCAAAAGTGTGCAGAACGAAAAAGATATGAAAATTGGTAGGATAGTCCGCATTCGTTCAGATCATGGGAAAGAGTTTGAAAATAATGAATACGCTAAGTTCTGTGATGATCTAGGGATTAGTCATGAGTTTTCTGCTCCTAAAACCCCTCAACAGAATGGGGTTGTTGAACGTAAGAATAGAGTGATTCAAGAGATGGCACGAGTCATGCTCCATTCTCGTAAGGTTGCTATCAGGTTTTGGGCTGAGGCTGTAAACACTGCATGTTATATTATTAACCGGGTTTATCTTCGTCCCGGGACCAAAAATACCCCTTATGAACTTTGGAAAGGGAAGAAGCCTAACGTAAAGTACTTTAGAACCTTCGGTAGTAAGTGCTACATAATGAAAGATATACATAAGTTGGGAAAATTTGATTCCCGTAGTGATGAAGGCATTTTTCTTGGATATTCTCCGAATAGTCGTGCTTTTCGTGTTTTTAATCTTCGCACATCATCTGTTATGGAATCTATTAATGTTGTTATTGATGATATGGTTAAGGATGAGATAGAGGTTACTAATGACGAGTGTTTTGAGCCTTTTTGTGTTCAAGAACAAACAGATAAAGCAATTTCTCAAGATGATGGAGATACTGAAGATGAAGTAGAAACTGACGAAGAGGAAATCAAAACAGAGGAACAAGATGAGTCAATAGAGATGGATGCTAACCTGAAACCCTCAGCACGGGTCAAATTAAATCATCCGGAAATGCAAGTGATTGGTAAAGTATCAGATCCTATGAAAACTCGCAGGCAGATTCGAGACGAGGTAACTTACTTATGTTATGTGTCCTTAATAGAACCTAAAAATATCAAGGAAGCTTTGCTTGATGATTGTTGGATTAGTGCTATGCATGATGAACTACATCAATTTGAACGTAATGATGTGTGGGAGTTGGTTCCCAAACCTATCGATACAAACGTTATTGGAACAAAATGGATTTTTAAAAATAAAACCAATGAGGAAGGTGTAGTTATTAGAAATAAAGCTAGGCTTGTAGCTCAAGGATATACTCAGGTAGAGGGGATAGATTTTGATGAAACTTTTGCCCCAGTAGCCCGTTTAGAATCTATACGTCTTATGCTTGCTATAGCATGTCACATGAAGTTTAAATTATTTCAGATGGATGTGAAAAGTGCCTTTTTGAATGGCATTATTAAAGAAGAGGTGTATGTCTCACAACCCAAAGGTTTTGAGGATCCCCACAAGCTAGACCATGTGTATCATCTTAAAAAGGCGCTATATGGATTAAAGCAGGCTCCTCGGGCTTGGTATGAGCGATTGACCCACTTTCTTATTCAAAAAGGTTTTTCCAGAGGAAGCGTAGATAAAACGCTGTTTGTGAAACATGATAATAAACAAATTTTGGTTGCCCAAATCTACGTTGATGATATAATCTTTGGCTCTACATCTCCATCTCTTGTTAAATATTTTTCCAATACTATGCAGAGTGAGTTTGAGATGAGTATGATGGGAGAATTATCGTATTTTCTCGGTCTTCAAGTTAAACAACTTGACACGGGTATGTTTATATCTCAGTCTAAGTATGCGAAAGGGTTGGTTAGCAAGTTTGGTCTTGAGTCAGCTAAGCATGCTCGTACTCCAATGAGCACTACTGTTAAGCTTGCACGAGATAGTGAGGGCATTGATGTTGATCAGACTACTTATCGTAGTATGATAGGGAGCTTATTGTATCTTACTGCTAGTCGTCCGGATATTACATTTAGTGTTGGGGTTTGTGCCCGATATCAGGCATGTCCTAAAGAGTCTCATCTCTCAGCTGTTAAACGCATCATAAAATATGTGAGTGGAACTCTTAATTATGGAATATGGTTTACTCATGACACAACAGCTAACTTAGCCGGCTACACTGATGCCGATTGGGCTGGCTGTGCGGACGATAGGAAGAGTACTTCCGGTGGATGTTTTTACATAGGAAATAATCTAGTTTCCTGGCTTAGTAAGAAACAGAATTCGATTTCCCTATCCACAGCCGAGGCTGAATATATTGCAGCAGGTAGCGGATGTACTCAATTGCTTTGGATGAAACAGATGCTTGCCGATTATGGTATTACACAGGGTACTATCACTCTGTTCTGTGACAATACTAGTGCTATCAATATTTCTAAGAACCCTGTTCAGCACTCTCGCACTAAACACATAGATATTCGACACCATTTTATTCGGGACCTTGTTGAGGATAAGGTTATTTCCTTGGAATATTTAGACACTGAACACCAAAAAGCCGATCTCTTCACTAAACCTCTCGACTTTATCCGTTTTGACTACCTCCGCAAATCTGTTGGTGTTTGTTCACTCGATTGATTTTTTTTATAAAAAAAAAAAAGTTGTCAACGTTATGATTGCTTTGGTTTATTTACTGCACATTTGGTGAATTTCAATTATTTTTTAGTGCACATTCGATGGAGAGCTAATTTGTTATTGGATTGTCTGAACATACCAATATTAAATTGCATGTGCATTCTTTTTATCTTCTTATAGCTTGCTGATATTCTAGAACTCAACTGTAGCATGAGTCATGTTCTGTGATATACACGTCATTGCACGTCAGATGTGTCCAGCTCCTTAACTCTTAACTACCACTTCTCATGTGGCTGTATGTGTCCTGTGCAACTCCTAAGAGATTGACCGCTATGCAGTTATGATACTATCGAGGCTATTTATTTCTATGCAAAAAGAAATATATATATATATATATGGGAGTTTAGTTGAAAAAAAAAAAGAAAGAAAGAAGAAGAAGAAAAAGAAAAAGAGAGGATGCGATTGGTTTCCTTTTCTCTGCATTTTCGGGTTTTCCACTTAGTAACCGGGCCTCTTGCCTCAGTAAGCAGTGAGTGTTCGCGTCAAACGGTGGAGAATTTCGGGATTGTATTATATGGTTTGCTGGAGTTTGTAGCCTTTTTGACTCGAGTAATTAAGTCCGTTGGGGTATTCTATATACCTAGTGCCCTAAGGCCTTTTGGTTTGGGTGTCACTGGCCTAAAGCTCGCTACACGGGTCAACTAGAAAGCTTAAGGAACTTAGGCATTGCACAACCATATTGTGAGAATTGGACTTCGATAAGGGGGTTCTTTGACTTTAAAAAAAAAAAAAATGCATTGGAGTCAGGTGGAAATTCACTTAGTATTCGTTGAGGGGGAGTCCAGCTTATCGAGAAATCCAAAATATTGCTTGGTTTGACTTCTCGAATTGGAGTTTATCTCGACACTTTATGCATACATGAGAAACTATGTTTTTGTGTTGAGTTGATCTAGCTATACTCTGACGTGTCTCACACACTCACCTCTGTCATTAGTATTTGACTCAGATACATCGGATTTCTAGATATTCTTCTGCTATTTGAATTTAAAATGTGTCCATGCATTTTTTTATATGTGTTCATAGAATCCCATACTTATTTGGCTTGCTTCACATGTGTGTTGGTTTAAAGGACTTGTTTTTTATTTTCAAAGAATCTCATTTACCTTATTCTATTATTTTTCTAAGTCACGTATACCACTAAGTCTTCAAGGGTAACTCTTTTTGGTAACTCTTTATCTTTGTCCCAGTATGTTAAGGTTATTATGTTGGTCTATTGCTTCAGCAGATTGGTCTTGGTTGCCATATTGCTATTTATCATCTTTATTTATGGATAATTAAGGCAAATGCTCTTGGTTTATGGATAATGCTAACAACATATGGATAATGCTACATTTGTTTTCTTATTGCTCATTGTTCTATCCTTTGTCCTTCCGTGACAAAAAGGGGGAGAAATGTTATTGGTTGCTAATGCGAACGTTTTGTGAAGTTGTTTTTGATGTAGTTTGAAGCTGTGCAGGTTCTTGGTTCAGCTAGGGGTTCGCAGCTTTGTTGAGTGAGTTTTTGGTTTTGTCATGGAAGAGCCAAAGGGGGAGATTGTAAGCTCCAAAGGCCGACCACTTTTCTAGTTGGCACTTTCATGATCAAAACTCACATTTGCGTACATTTCTTTATCGAGTTGTATTTTATTTTATTTTTAGAGTGTCTGTTTAGGTGTGGAAAGGAATCACTTCATGTATTTAGTTTGTGATTGGAGAGTGATAGAAGTTTGGGGCAAGAAAGTCGGTCTAGCAAAATTAAAAGGGCTTAAGTGATATATTGGTTTCAGTATAATCAATTAGGTCAAAACATGGGTTACAGCTGCCGTGGATTTGGAAGCCATATGCCGTGGATTTGGTATCCATATATATTAAACAATAAGACATGGGGTGAGCCCCTTTTCGTCAATCTTAGAGCTCTCATTTTACTGCCGACTTTCCGTGAGAGCATATGTGGCGTGTGAACCTTGAAGACCAAGAGAAATCAATGACGTCTCAGTGATAAAAGTTCAAGGGGTTTCGATCTACTTCAACAATCGACTTCAGTTTAAATTCTTTCGTGGAGTTCGAAAGGGTTGGTTTTTGGAAGGCCCGAGGATTCGGGATTCGGCGATCATGCAGGGTACGATGAACGTGGATTCGGCAGGTATTTCTTAGGACTCGTGGTGAGGATACACAGTCGTTATTAAGATTGCTTGTAATCGTACATTTGTTTTAGTGCATGATTCCTTCCCGTGGTTTTTACCCGTATTTGGGGTTTTCCACGTAACTTTGGTGTCTTGTTCTTTGGTTGGTTTTTTGTTGCGTGTTTGAGGTTATTTGGTACAGCGAAAGTATTACTCCTAGCATCACTTTAGAGATTTCAAACTTTACGACATGAACAGTTTCAATCATTAAATGAAACCCAACAAGAGGTAATAATCAGCCGACTGCACGGTGTAGTCCCTATAAAAGAACTGCCCACCAGCCAAGTCCTTCCGAAAAGTGTAGTGGCGAAGTCAATTTCAAATACTCCAAGTCTCCAAATGTGTTAATAACTTGACTTTGTGGACTTTTATTTTTCTTACTTTAGTTTCTTGGAGTATTACGTAATTCTCTTTTAGCCAATGTTTTGAAACCCGGACCGGTGAATGAACCGGAAAAGGGACTGGGCGGACGGGTCACCGGTTCAACCGCGGTTGAACCGGAGTTGAACCGTTATGTCATATATATGTATATATATTATGTGTAGTAAATAAATATTACCTATAATTTCATATCATTCTACTTTATTTTTCACTTGGTAGGGACCGGGCGGACAGGTCTGGGTTTTAAAACACTGCTTTTACCTATTCTAACTTACGGCAGGCAACAATTTGATAATTCACCAAAAACAATACGGAGCGTTATTTCGAGTCGTGAAACAACCGCTAACATGTAGTTTAAAATTATTCTTTTTTATAGAGTAGAGAGTAAGAGGGTAATTCCGCTTAACACACTCAATTACACAATTACTATATAGTCTGAATTAATCGTGAAGAAATTTTAAGCACCTATGTCACTAAACTAGGTTCAATAATCAAGTGCGCGAAATTATTCAGTGCCCAGGACATTGCTAGCTCCTGCATCTCACAAAAGTGTAGAGGGATAACCGAGCAATTCTCTTGAAAGCATTGAATATTTTTTCTAATTTTAGTGTAAGTTATGCGATGTCTATCACCACCGTAGGTGGTTGCCAAGATGGCAAGTGGTGTGTGGGTGAAACTCCCCCCAAGCACACGGTTGGGAGTTCAAATTCCGCTTGCGAGAAGTAGTTCCCGTAAACCAGATACTGTGTATTGGGCACCATATATGGGTTCATAGCTTGCACCTTGGTGGGGCCATCCCAGTGAGTTTGACTCGTTCAATGGGTGGTACTGGCTCACTGGTTGAACATTCTATGGCGGTTGAGAGTCCCTCTTCCCTGAATGGAGTTGCATCTCTGGTCTCCCCCTCTGAACCCTTTTACTAGGGGGGGGGGGGGAATTATTTGCGTGGGGAAATCAAAGATTATCGGATTTTTTGTGGTCTGGCTTTTCAAATTGCCCACTTAATTTTTGATTCTGTTTTTGCTGCATTCATATTGTCGGTATTAAGTAATGATCTCGCATCCAAAAAATCTTGCCATGAATTTTACAACGACACGGATCTTGGGCTCTCTTTTTCTTCCTTGATCTGTGTTTCGATTTTTCCATGGACCGCAAGCCGGCCGGCAAGAGATTAGTATTGCTTGACATGGGTGCTTTTTCCCGAATCAGGATGTGATAATTCTCATGTGATATTATTCTTCGGTTTATGAAGTCCGATTCAGTCGTGAATCCATTCAACTACACAATTAGTAAACTAAATTTAAGAACAAAAAATTGTGTGTTGCAATTTTTTTTTTAAATTATTTTATTGATTAACAGATAAAATAAGACTCATTACAATCTCATTTTTATAATTCAAATGATTCGGTCGGTAGGTTTTGACATGTATATATATTATTTCAACAAAAAAAATCAAATTAATTGGTCATAGTTAAGTGGTTTATCAGAAGGACAATTTTATTGAGAGAGAAATGCATTGCGAGAGTTCAACACCAGCTAAGTATGTATAGATTTCGATAGATATTTTTATGCAATCAATCAGCATTTTAGGTGGATTATTTTCCACTTAGAAAAGTAAAAAAAAATAATGGTTTGAACTATTGAACTGAGACCTATAATAGCTATCACTTTGCGTAATTGTATTCAGGATTTTTTTATTTTATTTTATATAATCATAAAAGGCCTCGTAAGAAGATTAGTTGTCAAGATAGGCCTCATGGGTCTCGGGTAAGAGCAATTTACCAGCCGCTCCAGTTTTGGGGAGCTGTTGACCACGCGCTCCACTTGCCCGGGAAAAATGCTCCTGCAACTCCACCCCATCCCGTCAGTCCTCATGTGCCGTCCCATCCCGTCAGTTCCCATCCCGTCAGATTTTATTATTATTTTTTTTTTTTTACTTTTAATTTTAAAACCTCAAATCCTATGAAAAATGAAAGTGCCTAAACCCTAGGGTACCTTATGAAAGTGCCTAAAATCCTAAGGTATTCTATGAAAGTGCCTAAACCACTAAAAACCTTATAATCAGAAAGTGCACCCTAAGTGCCTAAACCCTAGGGTATCCTATGAAAGTGTCTAAACCTAAACCCTAGGGTACCCTATAAAAGTGCCTAAAATCTTAGGGTACCCTACGAAAGTACATAAACCACTAAAAACCCTATAATAGGAAAGTGCACCCTAAGTGCCTAAACCCTATAATACTAGAGTGATTTGACCTTAATGGAGTTAGTGGTAATTAAAAAGAATGATTGAAGTTAGTAGTAATAAATATTTGTTTTTTGTACCGGCCCGTAGTAAAACCCTCGGGTAACCAGCTCTTTGATACAATTATCATAGAATTGGGCTTAATGTTAAGTTGGACTTCAACAGATCTACAGATAAATATACTTAGGCTTAGTTTTCCATCTGCTAAAATGGGCATTTGCTAAAATCAAGTGTCCAGATTCATTTGAATCTGGACACATATGTGTCCAGATTCACCCAGTTAATTTTAGCAAATGTCCATTTTAGCAGATGGAAAACTAAGCCTTAGGCACAATCCAACCTATTAGAGAAGACCGATTGGGCTACAATCAATTAAAAAACCGGTTAATTGTTCTAGGGTTCAGAAGTGGAGACTTATTGAGCATTTAGTCCATGTTAAAGTTTTACAAGGTCTAAGGTCCATGAAATTTTTTATTTTTATTTTTTTAGAATTTAGGCACTTTCAAAAAGTTCCTTAAGGTTTAGGTTTTAGAGTACACTTTCCTATTATAGGGTTTTAGTGGTTTAAGCAATTTCATAGGGTACCCTAGGATTTAGGCACTTTCATAGGGTACCCTAGGGTTTTAAGCACTTTCATAGGATACCCTAGGGTTTAGGTTTTAGGGTGCACTTTCCTATTATAGGGTTTTAGTGGTTTAGGCACTTTCATAGGGTACTCTAGGGTTTTAGGCACTTTCGTAGGGTACCCTAGGGTTTTAGACACTTTTGTAGGGTACCCTAGGATTTTAGGCACTTTCATAGGGTACAAATTTTTTTGACACTTTCATAGGGTACAAACATTTTTTTGGTAAGGTAAAAAAAAAAAAAAAAAAAGATGCCAACGTTAGGACTGGATAGGTTATAAACTTGTTTGGTGGATTAACGAGGTTACAAATTCTTTGCCTAGGACTTTTGAACAAGTCGCCCTTAAAAAAAGTGTAAATGTTAAAATTGTTTTCCGAAAAATCTCTTATGCGGCAAAATTTTAAATTAACAAAAATGTTCATTTTTTGCATTATCATGGAACGAGTCAACAATGGAATCAAAATTAACCCACTTGTAACATTAGGAGAAACAAACTTCAAAAAAATCTCAAAATAAACTCTGGTGCTCAGGAAAGGAATCTACTTGATGAGACGGGGTGGCAGCTCAGTTTCAAAATTTCATTTTACAGTAATATATTAGGAACCTTCCGATATCCAAATAATTTGATTTTTCAGGCAAACGATGGTAAATAGCGTTTTAAAGATGAATGGTTCTGATTATTAAAAATAAAAACTCAAAGAAGTTCATTTAAAGACCACAAGAGAATTGATTCAAACTATAGTTTTTGTTTCATTAGTAAAAAAATAAAGCTATGCTCTTTGCAATTAACATTTCTCCATGTACTTTTTACTAAAGATATATACTCTACTAAAAATATACTACAACAATACAAGTAGACTCTCGTTAAATAGTGCCGTCCCAAGTAGAATCTACTCCCTCCGTCCCTTTTTAAATGACCACTTTCACTTTTTGACTTTATTTTTAAATTGTCTATAACTTTCAATCTATAATATATTATGTACTTTTGAAAAAATTGTATTTTAGAACTCATTGATTTCTATAAAACAAGATCCATATTGCATATTTTATGTAATATTGATTGAAAATTATAAACAACTTTCGAATCCAGCTGGAATAGTAACATCATCACTTAAATAGGGACGGAGGGAGTACTAGCTAATTCTATTTTTCCCGACTCCAAAAGTTTTATGGTCCTCTCTAGGAAAGAAAAGGAACTAAACCAAGACCATCTTCGAAGGTACATTTTAAATCCATTATACCGTTTTGATTTTAGTTCATTTCTAAGTCGATTAAATTTTCAGTAGGATTTTTCTCAATCGCTCTTATCCTTGTCTTACACCTTCACCAATAGCAAGGGCAGATGCAACAAGGGACTGAGGTGGGCTATAGCCCAGGTGGGGTGCCAAAAAAAAGGGGGAAAAAAAATTTATATGTAAAATTATACCCTAGTAAGTTTTAGTCCACCTCATGTTTGTGTGTAGACCACCTCATTTTAAATTTTAGCCCATCTCAATTTTTTGTGTAGCCCACCACATTTTAAATTTTAGCCCATCTCATTTTTTGTGTAGCCCATCTCTTTTTTTCAGATGGGTCGGATCGGTTTTAAAACAAATTGAACGACTTGGAAGGATAAAGAAAAAAAGACATCAACCTAGGGTACACTTTTTCTCATACCTGGAGTGAAGAACAAAACCCACGGCTTGTTCAGTTGTTCCATTACTCCATGATCCTCACAGCCTTCTTAAACTTTGAGAATACTCCAAGACGCAGGTCGTAGCGGTTGTTCGAAGGTGTTAACTTCGAAGCAGGTTAGATCTTCTTCGCAATTTTGGTGTTTCCTAAATTGCTTCATTCGAATCACGAAATGTGGGTCTTTTATCTATTGATTTTTATGGTTCACTGTGCATATATTTGGGGTTTTCTGCTGTCAGTAAGGTTGGGTCTTTGATGAACCCCTCAACAGATGTCTACTATACATAAAAATATATATACTCCTCTACTCCACTTGAAGACAACAATAAAATAAAATAAAAACGTATATTAAACTCTTTAATGGGTTGTGGGCCATTAACTCCACTCTCTCACCATTTCCATTTTACTATTTTACTCAATATAGTTCTACCGTGTCCCTTGACTCTTATTAGTTATTATAACAATACTTTATTGTGTTCTTTTCTTCAATTGTTTAGGTTTTCAAGCTCCAACCTTTACAAATATGGGAATCATAATATATTGAATATTTGGGTGTTGCTTTTATCTCGACACATTCATCAAATTCGTCGATCGCGAAGCTTCAAATTTGTAAGTATTCACTTATTATACAGAGCACTGGCTGGTATGTTTAGATTTGTACTTATGTTGTTAAATGCAGAGCATTGGCAGGTGTGCTTAGTTTTGTATGTTAAATATAGAGTACTGTCTGATGTTATATTGTATTAGTTTTTGTACTTTTCTTTTAAACATTTACGTATTTATGTACAAGGTTGTCAGACATTAGTTATAAAGCTTTTTTTTTTTGCTTATATATAGCAGTTTACTAATTTTTAGTTAGCTCATGATAGATTAATGTACCGGCTCCGCCCATGCCAATAGGCACAGCCAAAGCACTATGTCATTAAGGCTGGCACAGGCCTCCAATTTTACTAGTGCTGCGCTCACTCAATGATAAAAACAAGATATTAATTAGTATAAAATAATGCCTATTAAAAAGACGTCTAATTCATAGTCATCTACTCTAGATATGCCAGGTGTTCCACCAACAAAAAACAAGTTTAAAAAAAAAAATTAAGACAGATCATTCTCTCACAATACATCACATAAAAAATTATAAAAAAAAAAACAATTTATTTCTTAAAAAACTAGTAGCGGAACACCCTTACTATGAGTAGCAGATCCGCTGTCCCAATCTCCCGTGTCCCAACTCTCTGTCCCGTCCATCCGAGCCGTCCATCCGAGCAATTAACGGCTCAGATTCTCAAATGAATATGGATGGCTCAGATTTGTTTGGGGTGAGATGGAATCCGAGCCATTGATTGCTTGGATAGACGGCTCGGATGGATGGGACAGGGAGTTGGGACACGAAAATTGGGACAGCGGATCTGCTCTCCTTACTATGACATTGTTTACTCTCCTATGTTTCTCATTTCTATGTAGTTTTTTGTTTTCCGAGAAGTTCTTCCGTCTTGTTAAGCAGAAATTAAATTTGGAAATTTTATGCACAAACTTGAAAGTAATTAATAATCCTGAATGCCAAAAAATACTTCTAAACTACTCCTCCGTTTCTAAATAAGTGTTCACTATGAAAAGTCGTGTCATTTTTCAAATAAAAAAATTAAGTGTTTTCATGTACTCCCTCCGTCCCTTTTTATGTGACCACTTTTACTTTTTGACTTTATTTTTAAATTGTCTATAACTTTCAATCTATAATATATTATGTACTTTTGAAAAAATTGTATTTTAGAACTCATTGATTTCTATAAAACAAGATCCATATTGCATATTTTATGTAATATAGATTGAAAATTATAAACAACTTTCGAATCCAGCTGGAATAGTAACATCATCACTTAAATAGGGACGGAGGGAGTATCATTTTATGAATTTTTTAGTACTTTAATTCGCTGCAAAAAAATTTAAAAAATGATACTCGAAAGCACTTAATTTTTTCATTTGGAAAATGGCAGGGAGAGAGTGGGATACAACCAAAACCATCTGCAAAGGCAAAATTATTCCACTTGCACCATTTTGATTCTAATTCCTTCACACCATGAGTTTGTGAAATCAACATGGACCACAATTTCAAGATCTACCAAGCCACATACAAAATCTGGAATAATAATAATAATAAAACTTTAAGATTCTGTGGGGCCCAATTGTAAAGTTTTTTGAGGACACTAACACATTGTTCGATTTGGGTCTCAAGACTTACCATGCGCGGTCTCCATTAAAATTTTCTTTCTGTCTCTCTCTACTTATTACCCTCAAAACTCTCCCCAATTATTGTAAAACTAAAAAAAAAAAAATCGATGTTGATTACACTTCACACGAGTCTGTGAAAGCAACATCGACCACACTTTCAAGATTTAGCTAGTCACATACAAATTCGGAAATAATAATGCAGTTATAAAACTTTAAGATTCCGTGGGACCCAATCGTAAAGTGTTTTTTGGGGGGAAAGTAATTGTTTGAAAAAAAAATCCTTGGCAAAGGATAATAATTGTAAAGTTTGTTTTTTTTTTTTTTTTTTACCGCGAGAATATCGATGATTAAATAGAAAAAAAAAAGGTGAGATTTTATGGTTTTTTTTTTTGTGGAAAAAAAGAAATGCTGAGTAGATCTTCTTTCCAAAGCACGCTAACTTTTAAACTGGACCACCGGGATAGATGCATAATGCATTGAATGTGGACCAAATGGAATGGTTCAACCAATTGGTTAAGTTTTTTAATTAATTTCATTGACTTTTGCTAGTTTACTAGGGGGTGTTCCACTAACCGAGTTTTTTGAAAAAAAAATTGGTTTTTCACGGTTTTTTATGTGATGTGTTGTGAGAGAATGACCAGTCTCGATATTTGAAAAAAATAATTTTTTGTTAGTTGAACACCCCCTAAATCAGCCTAATTCAAATTGAGCTTTACCAGATGATGCAAAATAATATTTCCTCCATTCAAAAAGTTGTGGCCAGTAGGATTCCAATATATATATATATATATATACAGTAAGCTTCTAATGAGGACTCCCTCATTGGAAGTTCTATGCGGACCTGCCCCTTTTTTGTGTTTCCGGACCAAATTTTGACGATCCGAACCGCTCAATGTTTTTAAAATGCATTTTCCAAGGTCCACGCGGAAAATCTTCAAAAAAAAATACCCGGAAGGGCTTGATCCACACAGTTTTTGTTAAAAACGCTATATATAGCGTTTTTAACAAAAACTGTGTGGATCAAGCCCTTCCGGGTATTTTTTTTTGAAGATTTTCCGCGTGGACCCTTAAAAATGCATTTTAAAAACATCTAACGGTTCGGATCATGAAAATTTGGTCCGGATGGTGAAGTCCTCATGGAAGTCCTCATGGTGAGGTCCTCATTAGAAGCTCATCCTATATATATATATAGGAAGCCGATCTCCTAAGGGCTCCCTTAGACAAAATTCCGTGCGGACCAAGCCCTTTTTCAACTTTCCGGATCAAATTTTGACGATCCATGTACAGTTTTACCGAAAACTGTGTGGATCAAGCCCTTCCGGGTATTTTTTTTTTGAATATTTTCCGCGTGGACCCTTAAAAATGCATTTTAAAAACATTGAGCGGTTCGGATTGTCAAAATTTGATCCGGAAGGGCTTGGTCCGCACGGAATTTGGCTAAGGGAGCCCTTAGGAGATCATTCTCCTATATATATATAGAGTCCGGTTCTAGTCCGGGAGTCCCGGATCCGGGACTCCACTTCCCGATATTTTTTTGACGATCCGATCCGTCCAATGTGTTCAGAAGGTGTTTTCCAAGGTCCACGCGGAAAATCTTCAAAAAAAAATACCGGGAAGGGCTTGATCTAAGCAGTTTTCGCAAAAACTTTATATTTACAGTTTTTGCGAAAAACTACTTGGATCAAGCCCTTCCCGGTATTTTTTTTTGAAGATTTCCCGCGTGGACCTTGGAAAACACCTTTTGAACACATTGGACGGCTCGGATTTCCCCAAAACAATTTGTAAAAGCATCAAAACACCGAAAATGCCTCAATCCGGGAAATCCGGGATCCTTGACAGGATCGCCGGTGTATATATATATATATAAATATATATTTTCAATGGAAACAAACATTTTATTACGAGGAAGACGGGCGTAAAGCCCTAATATCTTCAAGAGTTAGCGAGGAAAGCCAATGGGGATAATCCCCCCGCCAGCAGACTGAACTAACATCTGAGAGGGAATGCCTAATCATAGAATGGGCTACCTTGTTACAATCGCATTTAGCATGAGTAAACGAACAAGAAGAGAAAAAAAAGACAAGATGAAGACAATCTAAAATAATAGAGTCACAATCCGCATAAGTCTTCGAATGATTGAGGGCCTAAACCACTTGTAGAGCGTCTCCTTCCACAATAATATGAGAATAATTCCATTCCAAAACTGTTTCTAACGCACGACAAAAACCTAGGGCCTTAATAGTTCGAGCAGAGAAGGTACCTTTCATAGATTCCATTTTAGCTCCAAGAAGCTTACCTCAGCTATCACTTGCAACTAGCCCCAGGCCTCCCACGTTGTTGGTCACACTCAAAGCTCCATCAACATTGAACTTGATAAATTCCCCATCAGGTGTCTAAACTCATTCCAACCAGAAACACTTTGTTCTAAAATTGCGGAGGGATCTCTGGGAAAATGATTGAAATGATCTTTATTTCTTGCCTTCCATAATGCCCAGCAAATGAAAGCCATTAGACCCACGCCCTTGAGTACGTTGTCCACCATTGCTTGAAATTCATACTATCCCAACTCTTAAAATAAGATAAAGGTAATGATGACAAGCTCCAGACCATCCTAGCAAACTTACATTGAAACATGATGTGTTCCATCGTTTCTACCGCCTTGCAACATGCTTTGCAAATGGTATTAACTTCAATTTTTTTCAAGACATAATCAATATTACACTTTTATTTATGTCTTTCTCATTTTGCCTATAATCATTATAACTTTGCATTTAATTGATTCTTGTCACATCAAAAAAGGAAGGGTAAAATTGAAAATTTATCAAATAAAGTACATTAATTTTTGTAAAGGGACTAACTTTCTCAAATTTAGTAGGGAAGCTTAACGAGCTTAAAAAATTACATGGCTTGGTTTGTTATCAAATTCATCTCGAACGAGGTTATAACAAATAAATATAAGCTCAACCTCAAGTAATTAGATTCGTGTAGCGACCGGGTCCATAGAGGCCAATGAAGGCCAGTCCTCCCCATAAAGGGAAAAAGGGATCACATCTTCAGAATCTACAATAGCGAATGCAGATCGAATCGTCTCGCTCTCCCCGAGGGTATGGTGCTCTCGGCTCACTTGGTGGAGGTCTGGATTTGGACGAATATTGATTTGAATGAAGTCCTCCGCGCAGGGAGGTATCACGGACGTGAGGCTCTCGGCATAGCTCTCGGATAGCACTCGGGGGCTTCACTGCTCGGCACTTTAGTTGTTCGAGCGGCCGGGCGTCCCATGAGCCGAGTCGGTTGACGCCGGTCCTATGGGGGCTCGAGGATCTTCTTAGGTTGGCGGTAGCGTGTGTGGTACGCTAGACAATTCATGATGGAGCATTAAATGCGGCAGTCACCTACCCTGCTGTCTACGCCTGCGCGAGCACGTGGGTGATAGGGAATGTCCCTAGACTAATTGACCCTTTAGACCCATGTGCCATGACGTCAGCCGAAGCGCGGCATTTGCAGCAAAGATGGAGGTCACATCAGCCGTCATTCCTGGTATGGATGGCAGGCGCGTGAGGGGCACGGAGGGTGTGAGAGGCACGCCCCCCTCTACCTATAAATACCAAGCTCAACTACCATACAGGATATCTCTCTCTCCTCATTCAATACCCTCTTAACTCTCCTTCTCTCTAAATTTTCGGCTTACTTTCTCTTCTCCGGTTACTTACTTAACCAGCGGAGTGTCTTCCCGGACCACCACCGTCCGGGCTAGGCACTAATGTGGTTGTTCACGTGTGCAGGTCCTCTTCCCAGTCAAGAAGCTAGGGTTCAGGCAAGTTTCAGTCAATCCACTACCCTCCATTCCACACCAGAAAGGCCATAGAGTTTATTCCAGCGAAGCCACCCCCACAGTTCATTTATCAGTGCCAACCTCAACAATCTAATAATCGATTGGATTGAAATAACCCTAATTTTAATGTTTAGAGGCTTCAGAATACCATTAACATCTGGACTAGATGAGAATAATAAAAATAGTACATTTGAAAACTGAAATAAAAGAACATCTATTTCCTTAAGTATTACTATTAAAGGAGCTGAAAATTTCCTTTTGATTATTGCAAATGTAAGAAAGTTTTAGTCTTGCATGACAAACAAGGTTTGGGTTAGGAGGGGCTGTTGCAATGCTATAATTTGAAAAAACCCTACAATTATATTTGCTTTGTTCAGATAGCTTTTCAGCCAATTTCCAAACATATTGGGTGGGGTCTACCCTCACTAGGGCTGTCCACCGGATCAGCCGATCCGTTCAATCCGCCAAATCCGTCCAATCCGATCCGTCCGTTGACCCATCCGTGAATGTTCGGTTCGGTTCCGGATCGAGAATTTCTTATTTGGCAGTTCCGGATCCGGATCGGATCGGATCCGCTCGATCAGCTCAATCCGCTCAGTAATCCTTCTTTAATCTGTCAAATCCGCCTTATCCGATTCGGTCCGATCTGTAACCGATCCGTGAATGTTCGGTTCGGTTCCTGATCTTAAAAACCGTAATCCGCTCTGAGCGGATCGGATCCGGGGACACCCCTAACCCTCACCCATTGTCTCACCCATTGTCAGACATGAAATTGGTCAAAAATGAGGACCAACCACTCTGCACTCTAACGCAGACAAATTCAGCCAATCACGTTTTGGGATGAGGGGCAGTGGGCCCCGTTTTCAGAGGTCAAAAGTCAGAGGGAGAGAGAGAAAGAGGTGGGGTGGGGCCTAGGTCTGTGGGCATTTCAAATTTAAAAAAAAAACAAGTTTGGTCAAAGTGTGCATCCGAACAAAGCCATTGTGTTTGTGTGTGTTATCAAATTATATAACTCCGCCACTGCTCTAGAGATATAGTCTTCCTACGCAAAAATCATGGTTTCGTCCCTGATGACAAAAACATTGCAAGGATGATAATTAAGATGGATATATATACGATCGAACCAAACAATAGTTCACTGAAAAAAAAAAAAAAAAAAACCAAACAAATAGTTATTTTACAGTTGCCACTTAATTTCATATTTGAATGAGGTCATACTCAATCTCCTTTTTTTTTTTTTTGGTGAAGGAGGTCATAGTCAATCTTTCCATACTAGATTTTATTTTAATATAGCCTTTGGAAATTTCTCAGGTATATACGGAAATGTTACAACAACGTACGTGCATTGCGCAACTTTAAATATTTGGGGAGGTCTTTATCAAATTTGAATAAATTCTATTTAATTTGTTTTTGGGACACTGACCAAGAGCTAGCAAGTGCAATAGAATAGGTTATTTGTAGTAAAAAATGGTAATGAACAGTACATATTTTTTACTTTACCTATATACACCGTAGATACATACATAGATACAGATGATACATACACACCGGTGATCCTGTCAAGGATCCCGGATTGAAGCTTTTTCGGTGTTTTGAGGCTTTTAAAAATTGTTTTTGCAAAATCCAATCCGTCCAAAGTGTTTAAAAGGTGTTTTCCAAGGTCCATGCGGGAAATCTTCAAAAAAAAATACCGGAAAGGGCTTGATCCAAGCATTTTTTCACAAAAACTGTATATATACAGTTTTTGTGAAAAAATGCTTGGATCAAGCCCTTTCCGGTATTTTTTTTTGAAGATTTCCCGCGTGGACCTTGGAAAACACCTTTTGAACACATTGGACGGTTCGGATCGTGAAAATTTGATCCGGAACTATGAATCCCGGATCCGGGATCCCGGACTAGATAAGGACTCGATACATACATATATAAACTTATATATATGCATCAGTACATACCTTTGTCTAGATACAGATGATACATATCTATGGCTTCAAGCTTCGGCCCGTTTTGACGCTGAAATCCAAGGAGCCTTGTGTCATGAACACTGGATTGGCCAAGATCGAAGTCGCCGAAAAATGGCACACAAACACTGTCCTTCGTATTTGGTGTGTTATCAATATATGTTTATGTTTCCTAGGGAAAAAAAAGAGGAGCATCTCCACTTTTCATATTTTAGAGATGAAATAAAAATATGAATTAGAATAGGATCTAGAAGCCCGTTGAAAAAGAAATTAGCTAATTTTAGAGAGATGAAAACCGATCTGAAATGCTGTTTAAATTATGTCCAATCAATTGATTCAAAAACTCTCTCTCTCTCTCTCTCTCTCTCTCTCTTCTTTGAAAACCCTAGCCACCACTAATATTACTCTTCCTCCTTCTCCTCCCCCTAGGGTTTCAATACCCATGGTGATGGGAGGGGAGAGCCATGGTACTATTTATTTTCTTCGTTCGTTCTTTCTTTTCTTTTTTTGTCTCTAGGATCAACGACATGTGCCTAATGAGAGGGTTATGTCTCTCGTTTTGTGAGAGTTGTTAGTTTCATCTTGAACGAATTGTCGTCTACAGATCGGGTACTTTCAGGCGTGGTTGCTTTATAATGGTATCTGTGCCAACAATGTTCTTACCCGACATGATATCGCTGGCAAGACAACTCGTGGTGGCTTTGAAGATCTGTAGTTTAGGGAGTTCATTGGTGCGAGCATGTTTGGTTGGAGTCCATTCGATCGTCTGAGTATTCTTTGTCTTTTATCTTTAACTAGCACTAAGTCTCTTCAAAGATGCTGATTCTAAGTATGAATCTTGTAAGTGCAGTTGTTTGCGTCAGGTCATGTCTGGGTTAGGGTGAAACACATCGATTACCTTGTGCGTTTCTTGTTCTCTATTAAGATGATTAGTTTGGCTTTGTCCAAGATCTTTGTAATAAATTCCGTTTTTGTAAGTGCCGTTGGGCTTTCATTAATATAATCTTCTCATTTCCGTGTAAAAAAAAAAATTTGATGGTCAAAAGTTTATAATCAGCAAGAAATTGACAATTTTCCTTTTTTCCATTTTTATTATCCAATTTTTCTATATTTGCTTTTTCCACAAGTTGCTATTCTTTATTGTTGATTCTTGAGCCACATACACGGCCACCACCCTGCGTCCAATTTAAATGCAGCCGTAGGACACCATAGAATATTGTTAATTCCTGAGCCACATACACAGCCTCACCACCCTCCAATTTGACTGCAGCCATAGGACACCACCATAGGACAATGATAACGACACCTTTGAAATTTAAGGCCTACATTAAAGGACATGGGCCATCCAAAAATATTCATCGCATATGCAGTAATTGGAGCTGTACACATCAAAATATGGACATTAATTGTAGAATTTTGATGAACGTATAAATAAATATGGATACATTTTTTTACTTTATTATATTCATAAAAAGTAGAGCAATAATATCATGATCACACATGAAAGTGCACAAATTCGGACACATTTATGTATGGAACCGTAACACACGTTTGTCGTGACGGTAGATGTGAGCCCAAGGGCGGATCCAGAAGCCTAATCTACCCTGGGCTAACCAAAGTTTTGAATATTAACAACTTTAAGGACTTTAATTTCCTTTTCCTAACCCTTTTCCTATCTCCAAAGCCCTTTTTTAACTTGGAAGAAAAAATCTTCCTAAGAATAGCTACAAGAAGTTTGCCGACTTCGACATGTTGAGTTGTTCAAAAGAGATTGATTTGTGGGTAATTTTTTGAATAGGTGTTCATTTTGTTTTTGGGTGGGTGTTCATTTGGAATGAATTTGGGTACACACAAAAAAATGAGGTGGGTTAAAATTTACTGAACTATAATTTTACATACAAAAGAAAAAAAAATAAATCTCATTTTTTCCAACCCCACCTGGGCTACAGCCCAGGTTAGCCTATTGATGGATCCGCCCTTGTGTGAGCCCATATACAACGAAAGATTATGAACAAACTTATATTTGGATCTATACAATTTGGTCTGTGTCCGAATTATGTTTGTAATAGGTATATATATCTCTCGTACCAAGTAGATATATTAATTGCTCTGTCCCAAATTACTTTGACGTACCTTCAAAAAGATATATGTATTAGATCAAAAAATAAAATATTTTTGTGCATGACCATTTCCTGCCCAAAACATGATTGAAGAAAGTAGAGAGGTGTAGAGATTGGTGGTGAAGAAAGTACAGCCCATTCTCCATTCTTCCATTTCTTCATTTAGGGGGGGACCATTTTTGGAGTATATAGAACTTCAACCCATCCTCCATTTCCTCCTTTATTTGAGAGGATCAAATTAATTTGGCACTCCATTTCACTGTTCACCCTTTCCAAATCCCATTTTATTCATTAAATTGTTTTTTATACATTTATTTGTTATAAAATTAGTACCAACTAGAAGTTAGAAAAATGAGAATTTGAATTTTGGAGGGAAAGTGGTGAAGTTTGATGTTTGGAGTGAGCTTTTTAGGACAAAACGAAAAAAACTAAAAATCAGTTTTTTCAATTTAGCCAAATCAGGCATAAAAGGAAATACTAATTTTGGGTTTGGAGTTGTGTCAACCATCCAAAATCACTTTTTCCTTTGATACTCTCAAATATAGAGGAACAAGGAAGATGATTTGGAGATGCTCTAAAAAATCCTAGAATTTCAGTTTCTATCCAGTGGTCAATTTCACATTTTCTCTGGCTTTCAGAGTCCTTTTTACAGAGAGGAAACGATTACCATATACAGCAATTTCTTGCCGATAAACCTACAGGTACATACAGACACCCGTGTACAGAAAATGTACATACCGTGTTCGGAGACCCATTTTTAGGTTTCACACGAGTGATTCGAACCGTTCCGTTTTTCCGAGAGGGCCCACAAAATTTCAGCTCAATCGCACGGTTAGAAGTGCTCGAACCAAAAATGTACTGGACAACCTATTTGGAATGGAGGGCATAAAAATGTACTGCTAGAATTTTCCTCCCACTCAAGTTTTAATGCAGATGTTCACTCGCCTGCTGGACCCATAGATGGCATATGTTTTTTCCTTTCTTGAAAAAAAAAAAAAAAAAAAAAAAAACTATGGGTACATTGTTCTTACCCGAATGATTAGATTTATTTAATTTCTGTAGCGCATGTTTTAAGAGTTCTTCTAAAAATTCAATTCATTCAGACATCGATAAAAATTTTGATTGATTTTTATCTCGAATTTATAAAGAAAAAACTGAATGAATTGGTCAATATTAATACTTGAATGAATAATTTTTCCAAAAAATATTTTAAATAAATAAAATAGCTCCGATCATTAGTATGTGACAAAAAAAATAGTTTTTTTTTTTTTGCATACCGATTAGTATAGTGTCTCTCCCTTCTTCTTTTTTTTTTTTTTTTTCCTAAGTACCAAAAATAAAGAATGATGGGGTCCTCTTTATTTTTCTTTTTTTTAACTCCAAAAAAATGAGATGGATCCGGGAAGCCGAAGGATCAAGAACGAACTTGGCTACTCAAGAATCACTGAAGGTGGGAGGAAATCGGTTTCCGTTCGTTACCACATGGCCCACGTCTCCCCACGTGACGAAAGCGATGAGCATTGGAACTGAGGTTCAGCCAGTTAGATCTTGCCACGTAAGACGACAACAATAGTATTCGGGTAATATACAATAACTGCCCCTTGAATTATGACTGTATATGATAAACTCTGGCATCCAACCTTCATGTATTTTCAGTTTTGACACTTTAGCCCAACTGACACATTCTTACTCCAAACGTGTCCTTAAATCTTGAACATATTTAATTTTGTATTTATTAGTATGTCTTCATCTTTATTTTTACCCCCATCAACAACCTTTATAGTTACCAAATTACCACTTTCACAAATTCGATTTCGAGTTTATACAACACCCGCACCCAAACTTGATTCAAACTCAAACCTTACCCCAAACCTTAATATGAATTAACTTAAATACCTTTACACATGTATGGGGTACTTAAATATTGGTCCTTGGTCACATCGAAACTTATGTTTCCATCCCACCCACTTTTTGGGGTTATTATGTTTTCATCCCCAAATTCAAATATATCCAACTTTTCCCTTAGCAAAATTTTTTGGGTCCAATGTGATTACTATATATATAGCAAATAAATTTGGGACTAAACATAGTAATTTAAAGTTATAGGCGTGATTATAGAGATATGGATACCATTTTTGAAATCCATTTTTGCCTATAAATATGGGTTCCATTCATTCGTTCAAAAAATATATATATATATTTGTTCATCTCTCTCTCGATCTCTCAAAATTTTGGTCAAATTTCAGAACCACCCACAATACACCAATAGCAGATCATTGGAGCCAATTCCCATAAGGTGTCGAGGCCACCGTGGACATTTTGGCCAAACAAATCCAATTTCTAAAGGCGGCATATGATTTCATGGAGGAAACATTCAAGCAGTTTGTGGTCCAAACGACGCCGTATTGGATTGGCGTCGATGGTATAGTCCACTAGGAAGCTCGAGAATTTCAAGTCCCCTTTATCTTATTCCAAGCTTACTTTGCTGCTCATTGTGCTTTCTTTAGGCTGCCGGAGTACCTTGTTGACAATGGTCGGGAATATCACATGGAAGTTAAAAACCTAAAACAAGGCCAGTGGAGGAAACTAATGACAATTGTTGAAACACATGTGGTAAATTTATAAACTGACCACGGTAAATATAACAATGAGGTAAACACTAATATGGTAAACATGGTAAATTTGTTTACTCAAATACACAACAGTCCACTCAAATATACCATAACAGTGGTGTTAAAAAAAGATATACCATGAAGGAATCACAAAACAGTGATAATGATAAATTTGCAAACTGATTATGGTATTTATTATTACAGGGTAAACACGTATGCAAAAAATAAACATGATAAATGTGATCCACCCTTTCATTTTTATGGTAAAAAAAAAAATGTATACAAGTAATTATGGCACATTCATGCATTTATCATGAAATCTGTGAAAATATCATAATAGTTGTAGGGTTCATACATTTCTTAAAATTTTCTCTTTTTTAGAAGTTTGTCTCTTTTTTAATTTCCTAATTTGTGGATTTCTTCCATGGTGAAATCACTTATTAAGAATCATTAAAAATCAAATCCCACCAAGATAGGAAACAATATAA
Organism: Vaccinium myrtillus; assembly: GCA_016920895.1. NCBI lineage: Eukaryota > Viridiplantae > Streptophyta > Magnoliopsida > Ericales > Ericaceae > Vaccinium > Vaccinium myrtillus. Next base: position 18,482,240 of record CM029275.1, on the reverse strand, counting down.
GTCTTGTTTATTTCTAAATCCATCCCTTTCTTTAACTTTTAACCGATTTTCAATTCCTTCCTTTTTTTTTAGGAGTAAGTATAGGATATACGGACAGGGGGTGCTGTGAAGCATGTTGTGCGGCAATTTCTGGCTCTGCACCGGCATCGGTCTGGCGATCGGAGACGTCCACCGCGTAGAGCTTGTAGAGTACTACAACTCTATTAAAAATCAACCCGATCGAAAAATCTAAAATATTTCTTTAAAAGGATGTATGTTATGAAAATTTTCAAAATAAATATAGTGTGTCAGAAAAATGGAGCAAGAAAATCCAAGGTGTTGGCTTGATGATCAAAGCCTGAGAGCTAATTGTTTGTTTTCTCCATGCTCGAAACCTCTATGGTGCTATAAACTTTTTTTGGGGGCTAGTCCATCGAAACTTTACTCTGATTTAATCAGATTTCCAGAAATAAGGCAGTGGGATTGGTCCCGCCATGATTAGTTGAGATGCCTAGGAAGCTTGCCCTGACACTTGATTTATAACAAGAAAAATGGACATTGATGACATTATTGGATGTCCAATTTAGGCAGTTATACCTTGACGGGATCTAATATTCTAATGAGTCTTTGCTAACTTTCACTCAATAGATGAAGAATAATTTTCATTCACTTCCCATCTTTGAATTTTATTTCCCCGCAAAGATTCCCCACTCATTTCTTTTCTCCACAATCATTACTCACATTTCTCTCTCCACTCATTACCCCTCTCTCCAATAATTATTCTCATTTCTCTCTCTATCTATTCCAATAGTTATTTTCATTTTCAAAATCCAACCCAAACACTATCTTAATAATTTATCTCAAAACTCCCAACCAAACATAGTGTTTCAATAATTTGGATATAAAGGCATATTTCACGGATATCTATATATATTTTCACAAATATCAATAATTTATTATCCTTAATCTATGGGTGGAGGTTAGCATTTCATTATAGGGAAAGGCTACAATACACACCCTTTTTTTGATGTATCATATGCACCATTATAAAAATTACGAATCGATTACCTCTTATTAATAGTAAAAGTTACATTTTTTTTTATTATAAAAGTTATGAGACCCACCAATATGTTATGAATCATAAAAGATGTTAGATGAATTGATATTGGGAATCCCCTTTTCTCTAGTGACACTCTTTTTTTTTTTTTTTTTGTCTCTGTTAGGTAAAATTCCTCTTGCACTTTGTGAACAAAGACAAAAAATGGAGTGGCAATAAAGAAAAGATGAGTTCCAATATCACTTCTTGAATGATATTGCTAAAAAGTTACGAAACACTAAAAAATATTATGATTGCTAATAAAGTGACATAATATGAATTATATAATAATTACATATGACACACACCTTTAATGGATGTGTATTATAGCCATTCTCTTCATTCTAATAACCATATTTGAACATTGGGGTAGTAAAAAGGAAAAAAAGACATAATTGAGGGGTTTTACGGCAGTTTTCGTTCAAAGACACTTGAAGACACGTAGTATAACGTATTGGAGCAAGAAAAGACAAAAAAAGAAAAACGTCCAGGTTCAATGAACCTTATAGGCCGCCCCCCTCCCCTGGCCATTATTTAACTTCCTCGGTCTCTCTTCCTCCAAAACACAAAATTTTCTGAACTCAACACAATTCGCCACCAAATTGCGAAGGCAATTGTAGAGAGACAGAGAGAGAAACCCAGAAAAGATTTTGGTCAGATCTCTAATGGCGTTGGCTATCACTTCTTCCGCTTCTATTTCCGCTTCCATTTCTTCCCGCTTCGATTCTTTCCCTGAACAACCGAAAGGTATATATACATACACGCATATAAATGTTCAATTCATATGTTTTTTTGATAATAGCGACGTTTTTTTTACTAGAATTCCTCAGTTGTTTGGCTCGAATTACCCCAATTTCAGTCATGAGATTAACTGATTAAATGATGAATTTTGCAGGTTCAACGTTCGTTTGTTATCAGCCGTTGGATCGGCTTCATTCACAATCGACGGCCGTGAGTTATTTGCGGAGACAGAGTGCGGTGAAGGCGCTACCCAAACGGAGCGATTCGATTGTTCCTCTTGCCGCAACCATTGCTGCTCCTGGTACGAATATTCTCTAATCTTTCTGAAATATAATTTACGGCTGCGTTTAGCTTAAATTAATTTGTCTGCCAAACAGAAAGCTCATTTTATTTTTTGTTTGTAGTCAAAAAAATTTCGTGCAAAGGTATATAAACATGAATCGAAGCTGAAAAAATTGCATATAAGACGACACTAGGTTTCTAAAAGGTATAAATTTTTGAAATCAGCTATTTTAAATTTCTTTAGTATAGTGATTTTTTTAAAAAAATTTTTTGTCGTAATTTTTTAGAAGATTTACCAAAATATTTAACGTGAATCGAATAGAAATTCAAGAAAACTAACACAAGGAAAATAAATTTAGGCAAAAAATTGACCCTTTTTTTTTTTTTTTTTGAATTTTTTTTTTTTTGACCGGTTTGGTCCTTAACTGGGGTTGTATTTGCAGAGGTGGAAGAGAGAGTAGTGGTGGAGGACTATGAGCAACTGGCGAAGGATCTTGAAAATGCTTCACCTCTTGAAATTATGGATAAAGCCCTTGAGAAATTTGGGAATGACATTGCAATTGCTTTCAGGTATTATCTTATTCTTAATCATTTAATTTGACTGTAACGAAGTTATAATTAGGCTGAGTTTCTACTAAGGTATTTTTGGTATTCTCATAAATCATTATCCTCTAATACATAAACTGATTTGACAACTTGTAATTAAAAACACCGAAAATACCGTATTGGAAACCCACCCTTACTCGGTCAAATGAAGGGAGAATTGGGATCGGAATGGTAATATGATGGAATGTGGATAATTATTCTCTTAATTAAGTTGTAATAAGCCCTTGTGGATAATTAGGATAGGCTAGATAATAAGAATTCATGGTCTTATTTTTATAATGTCAACACTTCTGCAATTATCTCTAATTAATCAGTGAATGATACTTTGCGACATAGTTTAAAAATTAAGTCAACTCCTGAAAGTTCTTTGTTATGAAGAATAAGTTTAGTCCTTTCAAATTTTGAGAACATCGTTGCTTTTGAAAGATAGCTTTCATTTGACCTTAGACATGGTATAATGTGATATACTAAAATAAAATTTCTTCAAATCTTAAATGGTGGGAGTAGTTAATTTTTGACGTGTGTTGATTTTTGGGTTATTACGTAGATGGATGTAAAAGAAAAATAACACAATGGGAAAAAGGTGTATGAACAACATTCGTGCTTGACCATTGAAACTCAAATAAATCTGTTCTCTTGCAGTGGTGCCGAAGACGTTGCTTTGATTGAGTATGCCCATTTAACTGGTCGACCATTCAGGGTATTCAGCCTAGACACAGGGAGACTAAACCCAGAAACATACAAATTCTTTGACACTGTTGAGAAGCATTACGGCATCCACATCGAGTACATGTTTCCTGATGCTGTTGAAGTTCAGGCTTTAGTAAGGAGCAAGGGATTGTTCTCTTTCTACGAGGATGGGCACCAGGAGTGCTGCCGGGTTAGGAAAGTAAGACCCCTAAGGAGAGCTCTGAAGGGATTGCGAGCCTGGATCACTGGGCAAAGGAAAGACCAATCCCCTGGCACTAGAGCTGAAATCCCAGTTGTCCAAGTGGACCCTGTTTTCGAAGGATTGGATGGCGGGGTTGGTAGCTTGGTGAAGTGGAACCCTGTGGCAAATGTAGAGGGCAATGACGTTTGGAGCTTTCTTAGAACGATGAATGTGCCTGTTAATTCATTGCACTCCCAAGGGTATATCTCGATTGGGTGCGAGCCATGCACAAGGCCGGTTCTACCTGGGCAACATGAGAGAGAGGGACGGTGGTGGTGGGAGGATGCCAAGGCTAAGGAATGCGGCCTCCATAAAGGGAATATCAAGGATGAAAATGCAGGACACGTCAATGGGCTTGGAAATGGGGCTGCCCACGGAAATGGATCGACAGTAATTCCTGATATATTTGAAGCCCAAAGTATTGTAAATCTTAGCAGGGCTGGGGTAGAAAATTTGCTTAAACTCGAGAATCGGAGGGAACCTTGGCTTGTTGTGCTTTACGCACCTTGGTGCCCCTTTTGCCAGGTGAATATTTGTTTGATAAAATGATTTGGCTATATCGTTGTGAAATATGGTTATTTTGCTGTTGCTTACAGACATTTTTGCTGTGTTTTTGTTGAGCAGGCGATGGAAGGTTCATATGTTGAATTAGCTGAGAAGCTGGCAGGGACTGGTGTGAAGGTGGGAAAGTTCAATGCAGATGGTGATCAGAAGTCGTTTGCTCAGAAAGAATTGCAGCTAGGAAGCTACCCTACAATACTCCTATTCCCCAAACACTCTTCTCGGCCCATTAAGTACCCCTCAGAGAAGAGGGATGTTGATTCCTTGATGGCTTTCGTGAATGCTCTCCGGTGATTTCGGATATGCAAGAGTCTTCGACTCAATAGCGGAGTTTTCTCCAATCTTGTACGTTTAGCTTGAGGAAGAAACAGAAGTGGACTCTGGAATGTGAATCTGCAACCGAAAAACATAGCGAAGGACGGACCGTAGTGCACACTGGAATTTCACTAGAGCGCATTTTTGTAGCAATGTGTTTGATGTTGATTTCATGCATGTCACTTTATGTATAGTGTTCTTTCTTTCTTGTTTGGCGAGTATCCTTTGTGGGAAGATTTTGCTCCCCTGGTGTTTTGGTTATAGGATATTGATTGGAGATGGTGAGAGGGTAAATCTGTTATGTTTACCTTGTCCATGTGGAATAAACTTTCAGAGGCTTGATTGTGATTCTGCTCAACTGTTTGCTGCCATTACTTGCCCATTGAGAAATAACTACCGAATCAACCCCCGAGGCACTGTAAAGGGGAACCGGGGAGCCTAGTGTGCGGCATCTGAGCCATCAGATGTGTTTTTGGCAGTTCGGAACCGGGGCTGATGAATTCAGGAGTACTGTTTGTTGTGCCCCAACGATCAAAACCAAACACACACGAACAGATACACACGCACACCAAACCTAGAGCCAAACAGATTTTTATGTGGTTTCTCAAAATCGGGTACTCCACGGAGGCAACGGAGCAATCTCACTAAACCGAGACAAGCTTTACAAGGAGTTTCACTCCACTCACTACACTCTCTGATTTCTACATTGCTAAGCATACGGATACAACAAAATCGCGTAGCTCAATTTATTGGAATACGATCTCCCATTTCTTTGCCATGTCTGCAAGTGGAAGGGCCATAAGTCCACGAAGTGGCTTGATGAGATTTTGAGCTGATCTTCAAAGCTTCCAAAAGTCCACAATAGGGGCTGTGCTATATCTGGATCAATTCGAGCGATCAAACTTGATTTCCATGTGGAAATTCAACACTGTTTTGTTGAGGAGTTCTTTGGCAGCTGCTGTCTATGGTTTGTGGGGGGAAAGATACCGTCAGGTTTTCGAATCAAATGCAACGGCGGAGCTAGCTACCTGGGTCAAGCGGGGTTACTTGACCTCAGTGACTTCCACATATATCCATTAAATTGGTTAATTTTTACTTTTTTTGAATTAATCTTAATGAAGTTGGTCCAAGTCATTTTTTTTGCTATTCATGGGTCCATAACTGTGGATGGTACTCGTCTAATCAAGATTAGAAACTGGCAAACATGTATGAGTATCAAGACATTTTTTTTGCACTCTATCGCTTCCCTAAGGTATCTCAATTTTTTTTTTTCTTTTTTCGATTCAGATTGGGCATGTCAGTACAAATTATTTTCTACAGTAGCAGTAACACATTCAATTTTTGATTACCAAATATGAAGAAGATCAAATATGTTTCTAAATATTGACCGCCATCATTAGATATTCCTGAATCTGCTACTGTTGGATGGAATTGGATAGATATGAAGAAAAAGGCTTCTTGGGGTCTCCCATTTAACATTATTCATGGGAGGAATGCTTCTGCTGGAGCTGGAAATCCTTGATTCTGTTATTTCCTTCGATTAGGTATAAGAAGCCAAGGCCCCATTCAGATGCCAGAGATGGCACCCGGATTTGCCAAGTGTCCGCATTTGTTCTCCTGGCCCCACACAAATCCGGTGTTTGGTTGCGTTTTTCGGAAGGTGTATTTGAGAAGAGCTGGTAATTCGGCTGCGGCCGGAGCCAAAAGTCTGTTCTCTGGCTGTGTCCAGGAGAACCGACTTTTCTTCTCCGGGAATTTGATGGGTAATAGACCAGTCAAAGCTCTTTCTGTCTTTGTTTAGACTTTTATGGTTTGATTTGATTGGTTCTACCATGGTATTTTGGGTATTTTTAAATCAAAATGCCTGAAACGGAAACTCAGTTTGATTCGCTGCCAAAACAATTCAGACTTGTAATGAAGGGGGTTGCTGCTGTAGCACCTGCATTGCTAGTGTTGTGCACCATCCGATCCGTCGATAGACGGCCCAGATTTCACCTTGACACCTTTGCATCCCAACCGTTCGTTGTCGTGCGTGCAAAATGAAATCTGGACCGTCCTTCCGAGCAACGGATAGCCCGAATAGTGTTGTGCAAAGGCTGCACAACAGTAATCCCAAATCCTTCTATTTGAACAAGTGTGATGGTAAAAGTAAAGGGAAATCCCGGGGAACCGATGAGAATGAACCGATCATGTACCGATCGGCTTCAGGAACCCACTTTTGGGTCCCACACGGAAGATCCGAGCCGTTCATTCATCTCAGAATCAAATTCCGAGGGGCCCACGCGGAGATCAAGTCGATCGGACGTCCCTAAGTGCTCGATCCAAAATCATCAATGTACGAATAGCAACGCAGATGATTTTGGATTGAGCACTGAGGGACGTCCGATCGACTTGATCTCCGCGTGGGCCCCTCGAAATTTTATTCTGAGATGAATGAACGGCACGGATCTTTCGTGTGGGACCCAAAAATGGGTCCCCGAAGCCGATCGGTACATGATCGGTTCATTCTCATATGTACAAATAGCAACGCTCAAAAGTAAAACCTGTTGAAAACATGAAGAACCAAAAAGCAACAAATCTTCCTTGCGGTGAACGTGGATCGAACACGTGACCTTCAGATCTTCAGTCTGACGCTCTCCCAACTGAGCTATCCCCGCATCTGTCATATGACTTCAAAATAATATAATTATATAGTTTATACCATCGAAACCTTTTGTGAGCGGATACAATTGATTACTTCGCGCACGTGGATATTACACACCCAAGAATTAGTTTAGAAAAATAAGGAAAGTCTAGTCCTGAAATTCGGATGAGAGTTTGGAAAATTTGAAAACCAATCAAAATTAATTTCGGAAACTTTTGGAACTGTTAATGATTCGTTACAAAAGTAATAGAGGTACAACAAAAGTTTCCAACATGGCTCCAACACACTCACATGGTGTGTAGAGCCCACACACAGTTGAGTGTGTGTAGGATCGGATCCACACACCATGTGAGTGTGAGCACTGTTGGACACTTTTGTTGTACACCTATCATTGTTGGATTCATTATATCTGACCTAGGTTTTGTTGCTTCTTGGCATTAAGGCGTAACGCCTCGATTTTCGGAAGTATTAATTAAGTCATTTAATAGAAATGATTCATTTAATTTAAAAAGGATTAACTAGATTAAGTAGCGGAGGAGAGTAATGTCAAGTGATCAAGTACTGGTTAGAATATTAAATTACATTTATTCAACACAAAATAACAGTCTTCCACTGGCGCTTGCTCTTCGATATATCCTTATTCCTGATTGTATTTCTCCTCTTATCCTCCTTCGATACCTGTAATGAAATGCCATAACCAACAATAACACCATGAGTGATAAATAACCCAATAGCTAACTCTTAACCATGCAACTAACTACTCCCTCCGTCCCTATTTAAGTGATGATGTTACTATTCCAGCTGGATTCGAAAGTTGTTTATAATTTTCAATCTATATTACATAAAATATGCAATATGAGTCTTGTTTTATAGAAATCAATGAGTTCTAAAATACAATTTTTTCAAAAGTACATAATATATTATAGATTGAAAGTTATAGACAATTTAAAAATAAAGTCAAAAAGTGAAAGTGGTCACTTAAAAAGGGACGGAGGGAGTATTACATTAATATTTTCGCCAGTTCAAATAATAATGGAATACATGATTAAAGAACACGTAAGTGAATTCATTATCTTACCTTTATCTTACGAGTTCACGTATGTTCTCAACCTCGCGAAACATCCTCCCATGTTTACTACTACGACTATGACCATTCGTGATTCACTCTCACCTTGCTTGCCCTGACCGGGTGCTCAGGTGAAACAACCTAAGTTATCTACTTAGTTAGTATCATCAACTGCCTCACGTTGATGATAAAATGTCTTTTGTTGTTGTTTTTTTTTTAATAAAAAAAATGCCTCACATGGACGAAGTCCCAAGGACTAACCATACCACTGGCCCCATGAGGATCTGACCGTAACCTTAAGAATAGATTGTGACCTAGAACTATAATACAAACCACTTTTTATCGACTTATTCATAAGAAGTAATCACGCAACATCATAACTTAGGATTTAGAAATAGTCTCTAGCTGATCGCCATTCCAATCATCTCATAACTACCATAATCCATTTGGCTAATCACCGCCAATCATGTCATCGATCGAGACTCTGCAAGATGGCTCCCCTGTATCTCTCACAACTCCACCTCAATTAATTCCAATTTTCTTTAACTTAAATACGTCTAAGTGATCTCTACGTACGTTTTTCACTCGGTACCTAATTGTCCAATCTAACATTAAACCACATCACCAATAACCTCAATAGAGCAATTGAAGAATAAGACAATAATCATAGTTCAAACGTGGAAGGATTACACATAAGTTATTCAGATTCGTCCTTGTAACTTTTGAGTTAATGGTAGTTTAACATGTAAGTACAATTTATGATTTATAACTCTTCGAGATTTGTCTAGTAATTTCCTGAACCATATGTAATGTACTGTAGTGATTTAGTAAAAATAGGGTTTGAGTGTAATTTAGTTAAATATAAGGATTGAAAGTATAATTTAATAAAGGGTCGGGGTAATTTTATAATTGTTACTACAAAGTTTAGGGCGATAGGGTATTATGGTAGTTTCACTTGATTATAGGGGCAATATAGTCATTTGGCCAGATAAAGGGGTCAAATTGTCATTCAACTAGCGTTGGGGTAAAATAGTCATTTACGTATGTATAAGGGTAAGTCAGTTATAAGTGAAAAGTTAAAATAGCAATTTGTGACTCATAATAAATTTTATATATTTTTTTTCTAAAAACTCTATTTTACTAATAATTAATTTCCTTATTAATAATTAATAACTATATTACTTAATATAAGTTTAATAATAATAATTATTAGTAAATACATTCATAATATTGTCAATTTCAATCAAGGTATTATAGTTAATAAACTCTCATAATGATTTGTACATTCCAATTTCTAGCTATAGTTAATACATGAGATGTGCATAATGAAATAATTTAGGCCAAGTTTGGCTTAAAAAGACCAAATTTGTTGACCCTATATCAGATCACTTATTAGCCCAAACAAGTACACTTTTTTACTTTTTGCTTTTTCCGGCTAAAAAGCAAAAAGCCACAAAAAGTATGAACTTTTTAAGCCAAACTTGGCCTTAGACCTTTTTGGGTTTCAATTTTTAAAAGATGCATGAGTCAAAGGTTTTAAGTGTAATTACAAAAATAACATTTCAAAATTTTCACTGGTTAAGATGTTGTACCAGTACGTACACAGAAATGTATTGGTACAAAGCCAATTCTTCTGCTAGTTTTTTTCTTATTGTACTGATACAGATTTTGGTTATACTAGGACATCACTATACCGAAAAACAGGATATGATTTTGGTTGAGCTTATTTTGATGCATGGTTCGATTTTCTTCTCTTAAACATTAAAAAAAAAGAGACTCCATTAGATAAAGATCAAATTTATACTTGGAGAGAGTGAGGAAGAGTTAATCTATCTTCAGTCCGAAGAAACGAACTTAAATGAGGAATTTGGCGAAAATAGAACGTTTGGAGGAGATTAGCGAAAAAATGGGGTTTGGCTCTGTTGTAATTAAGAGGAGCGAAAGTTGGCTTTGTGTTAGGTGAGAGTGTGGTAGAGTGTGTATGACATAGATTGGAGTCTAGGATTCCATTGAAGTAAGCTTTCTTCTCTCATACTTAATTAAGCCTGACCCTGAAATTTTCGGGGCCCTAAGCTAGTTTTAATAATGGGTCCTTTTTGAAACTGTATATATATTTGTTGTTCATTGTAAGAACAATAACTCCTTTTATTGCGGTGGTCATTTGGGACGAATAAGATCTGGAACGTAAAGTCATGAGTTCGATTCACGTCATCTGCAATGGTTTATTAATTTTTGTGCACATTTCAAATGTCAAGGCTTCAAAAAATTACAGTTTGGAAGACTTGAACACGAGATCTGATAGTTAGACCAAGGAAGCTTTACCGCTGAACCAGAGGAAAACTATCTGTCAACCAACAGATCTATATTATATTTATTAGTATGATTTAGAAATTTGGGGCTCTATTATTGGGCAACATATTGGGGGCCCTAAGTGATGGCTTGGTGGCTTTGTGCCCATGGCCGGCCTTGTACTTAATTTCCTTGTGTTTTCCCCAGTGGTATGAAGTGTGAGGGGGAGGATTGAAAGAAGCAGGGTATTTATAAGGTGGGGAGAGGGGTGTATGAGGCAGGTATATATAAGGTAGGGTTAAGGTGGCAGGGGTCATGTTGGTGATGGGAGGATAAGATGGATGGGAAAGGCGGTGTGAAGGGCGGGGAAAGGATATAGAGGAGGGTGGTGGTATTATGATGATGTTTGGGATAATGAAGTGATTGAGGGGAGGAGAGAGATGAGTGGTAGCCAAAAATGTGGAGGGAATAAGGTGGTGGTGTCATCGTAATGTGACTATGTGAGGGAGGAGAGAGATGGTTATTTGGTTAGTGTTTAGGTACTTAGGGTTTGAAGTGATAGTTTAGGTAATATAAGGGTTGTTAGTGTAATTAAAAATTATTATTCATGATTAATTATGAATAAGAAGAAGAAAAATCCTAATTGTGTATATAAAAATTGGAATCATTACAGGCAAGAAAACAGTGGGAGTGACATGACCCCCTTCAAAATTGCCTTTTTCTACTTTAAATCCTTGTTTATTATATGGATAATTGAATTATCTCTTGATTTCCATTTTGAGGAAGTGCAGAAGATCTTAAATCCCAATGCTTTTTAGGAAAAGTCTAGAGGCACTAAATAATGTACTAGGTAATAAATGTATATGTGTCACACTTTTAGTGAATTAGTGCATCCATGTATTGCTTTACACATTGACGTGATAATGTCTTGTGTACATTTCACGCAATCGTTTGTCATTTATTTAGTTCCTGTAAATTAACTTACCTCGGATTTCTTTTTGTTAAGTCTCCTTAAAAGGAAAAATGTATCTTTGAACACTTTATAAAGTATTTCAGAATTTACAAAATCTCTCTCTTTCCCTTGAACAGTTCATAAAGTACAGAATTTACAAAATCTCTCTCTCTCTCTCTCTCTCTCTCTCTCTCTCTCTCTCTCTCGCAAAAGGACAATTTCCTTTAAGCTTGTCTAACTTATTGCCACAAAAAATTCTACCTAGTTCACGTCACAAGAAACAAATGAATTGTCCTCAAACTGATCACAAGAACATGTGCTGTTTTTGATTACTTCCTCTTCATGTTTATAACGTGCAATACAAACAAATAAGCTTGTTGAGAACAATTAATGACTCCTACAACTAATTCTGACTTCTATAAATCACCGAACACCGGCTTATCCGGTAAAGCAATAGGATGAAACAAATGTTTTTTCCTTTACGCATCTCGAATAATCCTAGGGGCTTCATCCCATCGACCAATTACATAGAGTCCAATTGAAGTAAGAAAAAGTCCGTATGAACTATCCACAAAAAAGTTGACAGCACTTGAAAGATTTTTCAAGAATCTCTCTTAACACCGCACCTTCATCTGCTCTCTCCTTATTCTCTCATTCCTGTGGGCAGCCATTAAATTTTATTTTTTTAGTACATGCAAGAAGTGTTAGTTGTTAATAAATATTAGTGAGACTTAAACCTTGATCTATGGGAGCATAGGTAACTTTCAACTTGGCTACCAACCCATTTGTGGCGGCCATTAATTATGTGGGAATACTATAAAGCCTGTATTGATATTTGGGCAATTAAATATAAGACTTTTAGAGCGCGACCTTTATCTGTTTTTCTAGTAGTGAGATGATAGGTGCCAAAAAGCACCCATGTAACCCTCTAATTAACACTTTAATAGTCCAATCATAGAGTTACTTGATGAATTATTATGGTTGAATTGTGTTTGTAGGCTTTGGAGAGTACCGAACAATTAAAAGTGCTAATTGGAGTCAATACGATGCATGGAACACAAAGTAGACGTATAGAGCTTCGCAACGGTCCAAGAATCGCATCATTTCGAGTTCGGATGAAGCCAGGGCGAGTCCGCAAAGTTTTGGCCTACAATCTGGATTTTCCGCCCTGGCGGGAATCAAAGCCACCCGGGCGGTTTTACCCGAGTCAAGCATGGATTAGGGCGTTGACCACGTTTTTTGGGGTTTTATTATAAATAGGTCATTGCTTTGTACGTTTTGGGGGTTCTACAATATTTTAAGGCAAGTTTAGAGAGAGAAACGCGAGCCGTTCCATGGGTTCTTCAAGTTCTTCATCAAATCAAGTATTCGTCTCCATCTCCATGGCCGGCTAAACAACTTCTAGAGGGATGAAGCCCCGGTTTAAGTAACTTTGTTTATGTATAGGATTTAGGTTTATTCATTCGAATCGATTGTTTAACTTAGAACATATTTTCATTATGATCGGATGAAATCGTTTTAATTCTTTCTATTGGTTGAGTATTTGTGTGTGCACTCTCAAATGCCTAGTTAAACAATGATTTTCTACGTTTGTGCTTGGGCAAACTGAGATGGATTATGCTCGTAAGACGGATCGTGCCACTGGACAGTCCGTGAAAGAGACGGGTTGTGCCAGCGAGACGGTCCATGCTATGGGATAGTCCACGTCTGTTAACAACATAATTATTTTCTTGACAAATTGTGATTCGAATAATAAACCTAGCCTACACATAACTTAGTTACGTGACCGGGGTGGATTCGAAACCCTAGATCTTTCTCTCACTAGTTTTTCACCAATTTAATTAGTTGTTCTCTTAATTCATTCAGTTTCCGAAAACCAATCACTCAAATCTCTTTTTCTGAATTAAATTTGAAATTAATCAAAGTTAACGTAACTTAGCCAAATTGTCTCCGCGGATCGACACTCGGACTTAGCCACTATTCTTCTGAGTAAGGGTTAATTTCTTGTTTTTATAAATATATTTTTCACGCGAAACGACACGGTCATGAGACAAATCAATAATCCAAAAAAAAAATCGACGCAAAATTTATAAATGCATATTTTTTTGAATAAGACAAAAAAATTATTTGGTTTATTTTGCCATGTTAGACGGAAGTTTTGGGTATGACATCAGCAGCCCATCTGGTCATTCCCCTAAACCGAATTCTCTTCTGATTGCCAGTATTCGTGCTTACGACATCAACGAAACACTTGTCCATTCTTTGGCAAACCCAAACAAGGAATATTTCCCCGTCCCAAACCGCTTCTGAGAAAATTTGTTTCGGCCACTTTTGGCTGGGGTTGAAGGAAGCATTCTTCATCCACATTCCAATCGTAACAAACTAGTAGAGCATTTTCCACCACACCAACGTGGACCGAGTACGGCCGCGGTTGTGGGGCCCGCTTTGAACATGTCGCCGCTCGATGAAAAACGCGACATGCGAATAGAACACGTCGGTGAATAACATGTGTTCGCGTCTCGTAGACGTCGTGTCATGTGGGCGATTGTATTTTCTTTCCTTTTCAAGTTTTTTACTATTTTTTTACTTTTTTTGGATTCATGTGGGATAAGGAATGTATGTAGAAAAAAGGTTCGGTTGTGAATTTTGAGCAAGAGTTGTTTGTGCCGGAATAAAGGGGGGAAATGGTCACAAGAGTGAGGAAAGTTTGAACTTTGTGGGTGGGGTTTATGCCGTTTTGGTATGTTTCCTTAAGGACATGCAACGCCCTTGTCAGCCTTATTTTGACCTTTAGCCACTTTTTCAATTTAAAGGTTGGATTTACTCCACAAATAAGAGTCAATTAGGCACAAATCTAAGTTCAAGGCTCTTATAAAATTTTGCTGACAACCCTCTAATACATAGTGAGTACCCCTCATTTGTGGGCCAATTTTCTTAAAAATATGAACAAAAGTATGCAATTAATTATTACCAAGTTACTTTTTTTTTTACAATGGCCTAACAGAGGCCACCACAACCCCAGAGAAGAAAGGCTAGCAAAGAGCCAACCAAGATGGCAAATTATTTATCAGGTTGGAAGCGCTAGAATTTGAACACCGTTCGATCTCATCACTAAGTTCAAATTGTTAGACAAAATTGATTACTTCGTCACTTATACTACTAGCAACGAATGAAAAAATGGTTCCCTGTAGTAACTTTTAGATGTGTTAGAATTTGTTGGTATATTCAACTTAGATGTGTTAAATTGATAATAAATCACTTATATATACTCCCTAATAAATTTTTAAAAATTCCCTATAAATGTCACCTTTCCTCATAAAAATAAAAAAAATACCCATATGATCTTGAAAACGGCCCACAAAGACTAGGATCATGATTTTTTTTTTTTTTTTGAACCAAGAAACATGGATATGATTTGTTTTATACATTGACTAAACATCAAATAAAACCCTTTATTTGTAACTGACCTCTGAAAGCCATGCCAAGTGCAAAAAGTTTGTTTTCCATTTTTGTCTTTTCATGCTTACGTGCTCTTCTGTGATTGGTTCACGGGGGGAGAAAAAGTCTCTATTCCCTAATGCTAAGAAAAGTAGGGTAGACCCTATATTTATTTTCTTCCACATTTTTTAATATAAGAATGTTTTGAGATGACCTAGTGAGAATGTCTAGAAAAGTCATATCACATGAAGAAATTTTTAGATGGACTCGTTTTTTATACAAGCAAATTGTACAACGGTTAAACCGGCACCGTTCGACTCGGCCACGGGTCAATAGGACCAAACCGGGACATTTAAAGCTTGAACTTTTAATCTATACAACTGTGCACTTTAAAGCTGTAGTGTCCACGTGGGCCATTACTCACGCTTTTTTTTTTTGGTACAATGGATTTAGGCAACTGCAGATGAAAATTGAAAGCGTCTCTCTTTGCCTTTTATAGTGCTGTAGGTTGTCTCAACTCTCTTATTTGAGCGATGTGGGACTAAACCCAAACACAGAATTCCATCACTCTCATTTCTCCTATGTCATCTCTCTTTTCCAACGTTTATTTTTCATATTTCTTTTTTTGAATATTAAAAAGTATATATTAATGACATAATTATGACATCACGGTTCGATAACGGTTCAACTGCAGTTCAACCGGTGACCATCCGCCTGGCCCCTTTTCTAGTTCGCCCTCCGGTCCGGGTTTCAAAACATTGGTCCGGAAAACCCTACAACTTTCCTACCCCATAACTTGTTCCCTTAAAGTGAAAACCTAACTATTAATTACCTAAATGGAATATATTCAATTTTGGGAGCCTTCATTGCCAATTTTGACTTTTTCTTTCAATTTTGACCGATAATAACTTTACTACTTTTTATTTTTGGATTTTTGTGGCTAAAGTAGGAGAGAGAGGGGCCGGTTGGGGTAAGAGGAAGAGGGAGGAAAATTATTTCCCCTCCCGCGTAATTTTACGGGCGTGCTTCCATGGACGCGTTAACGAACATTTCGGCGCCATTTTTTTTTTATAAATTTTATAAAACCCTAAGTTTTATATTTTTTTAAATCCTCCCAACTACTAGGAAAACTATCTAGGAATTTTTGAATACATCCATTTGTCTCCTTAAAGTTAGTAGCCCTATATACATTTTTGTATTACACTAGTTTGTATTTTTAGCACATGAAGGAAGGAGGGAGGAAACTTCCTAATTACTTAGTCACTAAGAATATTTACATTATACATATATATGCCTAGAATCCCTTAAAGTGCAACCAAGAAATTTCCTAGAAAATTCGTATTAAATCTTCTCATTTAATTCATAGATTTTATTAGACCCAAGGCTATTAGTTGGCATTAAATTTGGAAATTACCTAGAAATTTCCTAGAAAGAGAGAGGAAGGAGGGGTGCCCAACCATTGCCTATAAATAGAGCCCTTTGCTTTCATTTGTTTCCCACACAAAAACCTCTCTTCCTTTGCTAGACTTAAAGTAGCTTTCTAGTAGAAAAGTTCTTCAGTTTTTCAAGTAATTAAAAACTCAAAGTGTAATTCCATAACACCACCACTTCGACCACCCTACGATCCTAAATTAGTAGAAAAGCTAGGAGGAAGGTAGTTCGAGGGAAAGTCACGCAGTCGTTACACCTCCGGAATCAACCTAGCTAATCGGCTCTGACTAAACTCGGATTAAGGTAGATACTATATCCTAACCCTAGATTAGTATTTCATATTTACTTTTAAATTATGTCGGTATAATGCTAAAACGTGATTAGAAATGACTAGTCTAGATTATGGTGGATAATTAGCGATAATATGAAAAATTACTCTTTTAAAACACACGTAGTTGTTATAATGCACGATTTGAGATTAACTTTGAAAAATACGCAGCTATAATGCCCGAATGAAAATCAACTTTTCACAATTACGCCATTATAATGGCCCACTAATTTCCAGAACGAAAAATCTTTTCGAACGATACGAAATTTTTCTAAAAGTGTTGTACAAATGTTTGACTTGATTGAGATAGTGGAATGACCCAAGGCTAACACCCTTGATAGTGTGTCAACAAAGTCAAGCTTCGCGCTGATTAGAGCGGAATGGTGATTCTAACTGGACTCGTCCGACCATCCAATCTGAGACTATCCTGGTTATTCTATTGTCGAGAGAAGGTCGCTAAAATGAAGTTTTGACCTTAAGTAACACAATATGAGAAAGGAAATTTTGACTTAAAAGAGACACGATTTTTGAGAAACGATTTGCATACGGAAGATTTTTACGAGATTCATGGCGTGTACACGATTCACGAGACGATACGACACAACACGTTTTTTTTCGAGAAAAATGAACGATTGATTTCACGACGAGAAATAGAGATGGGAATGAAATGGATTGATCGATGGAATTGAAAACGGTAGTGTAGCTTTAGCGCCGCCATCATGATGGTGCGTCCATGATGTGGTTAGGGCTAAGGAATACGGTAGTGCAGCGAGAGCGCTGCCCCAACTTCGTGGAGTGAACTTGGTGGTTAGGGTTAAGCATGCACAACAACATAGTGGACGGACCTTGTATCATGTTAGTGTGCGCCATGGTGACAAGACGACCGAGACTATGTTCGTGTGAGTCGCGGAGTGGACGAACCTTGCATCTTGTTAGTGTGCGCCTAGATACAAGACAACCGGGATCTCGAGCGGAAAGGTTGGTAATCGTCAGTTGAAAGGAGACGGAAACGAGCCAATAACTTTCGAGTGATGTTGATGTGGATGAAATTTGAAGAAGAATGCTGATATGAGAAACTGATACGAGATACCGACACTGCACTCTGATTCTGAAAATGATATGAGACACTAATTTTATTACGCTGCACTCTAATTTGATAAGACACTGTTATTTGGGCACGCAGGAAATTACTGTAATATTCTGCTACCTGCTATATTGTTCTAGAATTGCTAGTTTAAGGTTTGGGTAGAACTATCTACTGTGTGTCCTTGCTCATGGTGTTGCACTTGTGTGACCCTGGCATAATACCACGATGTTGCTCTGCGACTCTGACGTATTATGCTAGACTATAGAGATGAACATGAAGAGGACTATAGCTTGAAGGCTTACGGAGCAGGACAGGACACCGCTGGGACGGATGACCGTGCAATGGAGTAGAGAAACCCTAGTTATTCCTGTAGTAAATAAATGTATTAGCAAAGAGATCTATGCAATTTTCTTTTTGGTTACTGTTGTAAGACCTTATTTATTACTAATGTTATATTATTAACGTACCCAAAATTCGGGCGTTACACAAACCACTTTTTATCGACTTATTCATAAGAAGTAATCACGCAACATCATAACTTAGGATTTAGCAATAGTCTCTAGCTGATCGCCATTCCAATCATCTCAAAACTACCATAATCCATTTGGCTAATCACCGCCAATCATGTCATTGATAGAGACTCTGCAAGATGGCTCCCCTGTATCTCTCACAACCCCACCTCAATTAATTCCAATTTTCTTTAACTTAAATACTTCTAAGTGATATCGACGTACGTTTTTCACTCGGTACCTAATTGTCCAATCTAACATTAAGCCATATCACCAATAACCTAATTAGAGCAATGGAAGAATAAGACAATAATCATAGTTCAAATGTGGAAGGATTACACATAAGTTATTTGGATTCGTCCTTGTAACTTTTGAGTTAATGGTAGTTTAACATGTAAGTACAATTTTTGATTTATAAGTCTTCGAGATTTGCCTAGTAATTTCCTAAACCATATGTAATGTAGTGATTTAGTAAAAATAGGGTTTGAGTGTAATTTAGTTAAATATAAGGATTGAAAGTATAATTCAATAAAGGGTCGGGGTAATTTTATAATTATTACAAAGTTTAGGGCGATAGGGTATTATGGTAGTTTCAGTTGAGTATAGGGGCAATATAGTCATTTGGCTAGGTAAAGGGGTCAAATTGTCATTCAACTAGCATTGGGGTAAAATAGTCATTTATGTATGTATAAAGGTAAGTCAGTTATAAGTGAAAAGTTAAAATAGCCATTTGTGACTTATAATAAATTTTATATATTTTTTCTAAAAACTCCATTCTACTACGAGTAATAATTAATTTCCTTATTAATAATTAATAACTATATTACTTAATATAAGTTTAATAATAATTATTATTAGTAAATACATTCATAATATCATCAATTTCAATCAAGGTATTATAGTTAATAAACTCTCATAATGATTTGTACATTCCAATTTCTAGCTATAGTTAATGCATGAGATATGCATAATGAAATAATTTAGAACTTTGTGGGTTTCAATTTTTAAAAGGTGCATGAGTCAAAGGTTCTAAGTGTAATTACAAAAATAACATTTCAAAATTTTCACTAGTTAAGATGTTGTACCAGTACACAGAAATGTATTGGTACAAAGCCAATTCTTCTGCTAGTTTTTTTCTTATTGTACTGATACAGATTTTGGTTATACTAGGACATCACTATACCGAAAAACAGGATATGATTTTGGTTGAGCTTATTTTGATGCATGGTTCGATTTTCTTCTCTTAAACATTATAAAAAATAAAAACTCCATTGGATAAAGATCATATTTATACTTGGAGAGAGTGAGGAAGAGTTAATCTATCTTCAGTCCGAAGAAACGAGCTTAAATGAGGAATTTGGCGAAAATAGAACGTTTGGAGGAGATTAGCGAAAAGATGGGGTTTGGCTCTGTTGTAATTAAGAGGAGCGAAAGTTGGATTTCTGTTAGGTGAGAGTGTGGTAGAGTGTGTATGACATAGATTGGAGTCTAGGATTCCATTGAAGTAAGCTTTCTTCTCTCATACTTAATTAAGCCTGGCCTGAAATTTTCGGGGCCCTAAGCTAGTTTTAATAATGGGGCCTTTTTGAAACTTTATATATATATATTTGTTGTTCATTGTAAGAACAATAACTCCTTTTATTGCGGTGGTCATTTGGGAGAGGGGTGTATGAGGCAGGTATAAGGTAGGGTTAAGGTGGCAAGGGTCATGTTGGTGATGGGAGGATAAGATGGATGGGAAAGGCGGTGTGAAGGGCGGGGAAAGGATAAAGAGGAGGGTGGTGGTATTATGATGATGTTTGAGATAATGAAGTGATTGAGGGGAAGAGAGAGATGAGTGGTAGCCAAAAATGTGGAGGGGATAAGGTGGTGGTGTCATCGTAATTTGACTATGTGAGGGAGGAGAGAGATGGTTATTTGGTTAGTGTTTAGGTACTTAGGGTTTGAAGTGATAGTTTAGGTAATATAAGGGTTGTTAGTGTAATTAAAAATTATTATTCACGATTAATTATGAATAAGAAGAAAAATCCTAATTGTGTATATAAAAATTGGAATTATTACATAAGGCAAGAAAACAGTGGGAGTGACATGACCCCCTTCAAAATTTCCTTTTTCTACTTTAAATCCTTGTTTATTATATGGATAATTGAATTATCTCTTGATTTCCATTTTGAGGAAGTGCAGAAGATCTTTAAATCCCAATGCTTTTTAGGAAAAGTACAGAGACACTAAATAATGTACTAGCTATTGTAATAAATGTATATGAGTCACACTTTTAGTGAATTAGTGCATCCATGTATTGCTTTACATATTGACGTGATAATGTCTTGTGTACATTTCACGCAATCGTTTGTCATTTATTTAGTTCGTGTAAATTAACTTACGTCGGATTTCTTTTTGTTAAGTCTCCTTAAAAGGAAAAATGTATCTTTGAACACTTTATAAAGTATTTCAGAATTTACAAAATCTCTCTCTTTCTCTTGAACAATTCATAAAGTATAGAATCTCTCTCTCTCTCTCTCTCTCTCTCTCTCTGACTCTCTCTCTCTCTCGCAAAAGGACAATTTCCTTTAAGCTTGTCTAACTTATTGCCACCAAAAATTCTACCTAGTTCACGTCACAAGAAACAAATGAATTGTCCTCAAACTGATCACAAGAACATGTGCTGTTTTTGATTACTTCCTCTTCATGTTTATAACGTGCAATACAAACAAATAAGCTTGTTGAGAACAATTAATGACTCCTACAACTAATTCTGACTTCTATAAATCACCGAACACCGGCTTATCCGGTAAAGCAAAAGGATGAAACAAATGTTTTTTCCTTTACGCATCTCGAATAATCCTAGTGGCTTCATCCCATCGACCACTTACACAGAGTCCAATTGAAGTAAGAGAAAAAGTCCTTATGAACTATCCACAAAAAAGTTGACAGCACCCTGAAAGATTTTTCAAGAATCTCTCGTAACACCGCACCTTCATCTGCTCTCTCCTTATTCTCTCATTCCTGTGGGCAGCCATTAAATTTTATTTTTTATTTTTTTAGTACATGCAAAGAAGTGTTAGTTGTTAGTAAATATTAGTGAGACTTAAACCTTGATCTATGGGAGCATAGGTAACTTTCAACCCATTTGTGGCGGCCATTAATTCTGTGGGAATACTGTAAAGCCTGTATTGATATTTGGGCAATTAAATATAAGACTTTTAGAGCGCGACTTTTATCTGTTTTTCTAGTAGTGAGACAAATCAATAATCCATTAAAAAAATCGACGCAAAATTTATAAATGCATATTTTTTTGAATAAGACAAAAAAATTATTTGGTTTATTTTGCCATGTTAGACTGAAGTTTTGGGTATGACATCAGCAGCCCATCTGGTCATTCCCCTAAACCGAATTTTCTTTTGATTGCAAGTATTCGTGCTTACGACATCAACGAAACACTTGTCCATTCTTTGGCAAACCCAAACAAGGAATATTTCCCCGTCCCAAACCGCTTCTGAGAAAATTTGTTTCAGCCACTTTTGGCTGGTGTTGAAGGAAGCATTCTTCATCCACATTCCAATCGTAACAAACTAGTAGAGCATTTTCCACCACACCAACGTGGACCGAGTACGGCCGCGGTTGTGGGGCCCGCTTTGAACATGTCGCCGCTCAATGAAAAACGCGACATGCGAATAGAACACATCGATGAATAACACGTGTCGCGTCTCGTAGACGTCATGTCATGTGGGCGATTGTATTTTCTTTCCTTTTCAAGTTTTTTACTATTTTTTTACTTTTTTTAGATTCATGTGGGATAAGGAATGTATGTAGAAAAAAAGGTTCGGTTGTGAATTTTGAGAAAGAGTTGTTTGTGCCGGAATAAAGGGGGGAAATGGTCACAAGAGTGAGGAAAGGTTGAACTTTGTGGGTGGGGTTTATGCCGTTTTGGTATGTTTCCTTAAGGACATGCAACGCCCTTGTCAGCCTTATTTTGACCTTTAGCCACTTTTTACATCTGGGTTTTTGTTTTATAGTGACTTTTATTTCAATTTAAAGGTTGGATTTACTCCACAAATAAGAGTCAATTAGGCACAAATCTAAGTTCAAGACTCTTATAAAATTTTGCTGACAACCCTCTAATACATAGTGAGTACCCCTCATTTGTGGGCCAATTTTGCTGACAACCCTCTAATACATAGAGAAGAAAGGCTAGCAAAGAGCCAACCAAGATGGCAAATTATTTATCAAGTTGGAAGCGCTAGAATTAGAACACCGTTCAATCTCATCACTAAGTTCAAATTGTTAGACAAATTTGATTACTTCGTCACTTATACTCGCAACAAATGAAAAAATGGTTCCCTGTAGTAACTTTTAGATGTGTTAGAATTTGTTGGTATATTCAACTTAGATGTGTTAAATTGATAATAAATCACTTATATATACTCCCTAATAAATTTTTAAAAATTCCCTATAAATGTCACCTTTCCTCATAAAAATAAAAAAAATACCCATATGATCTTGAAAACGGCCCACAAAGACTAGGATCATGATTTGTTTTTTTTTTGAACCAAGAAACATAGATATGATTTGTTTTATACATTGACTAAACATCAAATAAAACCCTTTATTTGTAACTGACCTCTGAAAGCCATGCCAAGTGCAAAAAGTTTGTTTTCCATTTTTGTCTTTTCATGCTTACGTGCTCTTCTGTGATTGGTTCACGGGGGGAGAAAAAGTCTCTATTCCCTAATGCTAAGAAAAGTAGGGTAGACTCTATATTTATTTTCTTCCACATTTTTTAATATAAGAATGTTTTGAGATGACCTAGTGAGAATGTCTAGAAAAGTCATATCACATGAAGAAATTTTTAGATGGACTCGTTTTTTATACAAGCAAATTGTACCCATACCATATCGCGACACCAATACCTTATTAAAGACCCGTAAATATATGTGTCTGGATTCATCTAATATGCAGATCAGAAATCCACACCCGATTGTGATCGAATGCATTTGTATGCATCGATCTAAATTTTTTGCTGGAACATTTGTGTCGATGTCATTTTTATTCTGATATTTCATTTCCATTTTCACCCAATCGTATGAGAGGGTTTTGCGAGCTTATCCCAAGTCTGAAATTCCATTCCTCTTAAACATTCGAAATCATGAAAGACTAAACTAACCTCAACTGGGTCCACCAAGCTGCACATGCTGACAAAACCATGCAACAGTCTCACCTTATATTTATTCTCGGTCTGTTGTTGGCATGGAGCCATCTAATCTCTCTCTCTCTCTAACAAATGAAGAGGTCAGTAGACAGAGAAGAAAGTTCGCCGGAGCTGAATTTGAAAGGCGGCGTTAGACCTTACGTCCGGTCCAAGATGCCTCGGCTCCGGTGGACTCATGATCTTCACCAATGCTTTGTGCATGCTGTTGAACGCCTTGGTGGAGAAGACAGTAATCTCTCTCTCTCTCTCTCTCTCTCTCTGTCTCTCCACACACACATCAATGGTGATAAGTTGGCACTAAATGGGCTTATCAAATATGCTCTCGTCTTTAATTCTTTTTGTTGGCGTGTTGTATCACTTTCTACCTGAAAACTTAATTGTATCTGTTTACCCGTTTGATTTGTTGGAATTTTTATTGGCCAGGGGCAACTCCAAAGATGGTTTTACAAATGATGAATGTGAAAGGGCTTACCATATCTCATGTTAAGAGCCATCTACAGGTTTTGATACCTTCTACTTAATTCCCGCGTTAGATATCTATCTTGAAAAAATGATCCGAGTTATTCATTGTTTGATTTTGGTCGTGAACAGATGTATAGGAGCATGAGAAATGAGCAGATGGTACAAGGTATAAACTTTTGCATCGATCCTTAACTATTTTTTTTTTTTGTTAACGTACTAACTTTCAGGCCCTGCCCACTAACCCCGCTAATGTATATCATATGACAAAAAAGAAAAAAGAGAATTAATAGTCAATTTGTGTATTGCGCAAGATTCAACCCAACTCCTTAGTAAAAGTACATAAATTTGGCCAGCTAAGCTAGCCTTAATTAGTTGATTGTCTTTCCGGAGATTTTGATACACGAACTAATAAATTTAACATATACATATACATACATACATACATACATACATATATATAGATATATTTATTAATTACTATCCGGCACTAAATCTGATATGCTTGTGTTTGAGATAGGTGTGTACCTATAATTTTTGTTTGATAATTAATGATTCTTAGTAACTTGTCTTATTAATGAGAAACACCTTAAATGCATAAGCATCACACTTTTGGAACTAGTGTGGTAAATATAGGGGTGTTTCACAGCTTCTTGTTTTTAGCCTTTTTGCATTATACATTGGTCAGAATATATTATAAATTTGCCAGTTAAAAAGACAAGCTTAAGGCTTGAATTTGGACAACTATAATTGGTTTCACTTCTTTAGCTTTAATTTCACTGAATCACTTGAATTTCAGTCTTCACTACACAATTCTAAATTAGTTTCATCAACCCATTAATTAATTTCTCTGTCCAATTTATTTTTGTTGTTCTTTGTAGTGTTTTTATCTCTTTCACTTCTGTATCTTTTGGTGCCGATCAAGCAGATGCGGAAGCAAACAAGAATGAAAAAATGCAAGAAATTCCACATTTCAATAGTAGCATCGCGCAATCAAGGCCAATCTACCGCGAGAAAAATCATCATCGCTACAATGGGGGATTGGTAATCAACGAAACCCCGGGAAATCGCAGCAACTTTGAAGAGCTTGGCGCCCCTAAGAATACTAGCTTTCCGGCGACATGGTTTGCAATTATTCTACTTTGGATTGGTTAAATATATGTCACTCCTTTAGTTTTAGTCATTTTTGTCGAAATCCTTCACAAATGATGGGCATTAATTTTTTTTGACGGGGACTATGAGTAAATGAACTTTACAATTTGTTAGGTTTGCCAAATTTAAGTAGTATCTTATTGCATCTAATTTTTTTTTAAAAAATAACCGGATGTTCGGCATAGTTTGCACGCACCTCAAATAATTTTGAGGCCCTAAAGTTAATAACTATATAAATTTCCATTAGACCAACGATTTGAAATATTTGGCCATCATGGGATTCCAACTTGCGACCTCTTAATCGCAAGCAATTTATTTGCTTTCTCATACCAACTTGGTCAATCCCGTTTGGGGGTAAAGACGTAAAGTGACATCTAGTGTTTGGATTACAGGAAAGAGATGCGAGAGACCGGCCGGAGTGACAAGGAAATAACATATAGAGATTTTTTCTGTACCTCCATTACTCAGGTAAAATCTCTCTCTCTCTCTCTCTCTCTCTCACATGTAAAGGAAGCTTGCAAGGAACAGAAAATAATAAAATGAGTTGGAATTTGTTGATTGGAAATTAATAACAGGAAGCCAACATCCTTCTGTGAACTTGTCTTAGTCTAAGAACATCCAATGCATCAAACACTTTGTTGATTCTGTATGGTACCAAATAATTTGCCAAATAATAGAGATCGATTAGAACTCTTAATAATTCTATTTATGAAAAGCAATTTTTTTGGCCACTATTATGATCGCCTTATATAAAGATTACGAACCCTAAAATCAAATATGAAAAGAAAGAAACCATAAAGAACTTACGACATATGCCAAATATGCTGAACTCTTAAAAATACAAAGACTGGTAAAAAAATTTCCAATTGTTTGACTGCATCTCTCTCTCTCTCTCTCTCTCTCTCAAAGAGAAAAGGTTTTAGGCAGCTTGTATTTTTTCTTTTGCAGGAGAGTGACGACCCGCAAGAGTCATCTGATCAGTTCAATTATTCTGAGCCATCTACAGTGAATGAAACTGGATTGTCCCTTGAGCTAACTCTAGCATAAGCAATGCACATTTTTTCTTCTTCAAAAAAGTAGGTAATTTAATTTAAAACTTGGCGAAATAGAGCAAGTTTCTTTATCCCTGGTTTGATAATTTAGTGAAAATATGAGAAGGATTTGCAAGACATTCAAGCACTCTAATTTGCTTGAGAGATTATAGGGTACCCAGTTTTGAAGCATCAATTGTCAATCAGTCAGTGGTTCCTGATTTTGGTTTTTTATGGGATTTTACCAAATGATATGGGGTACTTTTCATTTTGTTTGACGATTTAACTAGCTATATGGTAGGAAATTGGCTGGTCATCCTTCAAGCATAGTCCAAGGCTCAAATAGACTGAATTATTGTTACAGCTTATGAATTGTGTACCTATAGTCAACTAATTATTGGCCATGTTGTTGAAAGGGAAAACTTCACTTAAACCTCCCCACGTTTGAGTGATGAGCGTATATAACCCCTCATGTTTACTTTGTTGCATCCACACATTCTGTGCTTTGTGAAAAATTTCATCTGCACTCAATTTCGTCTATGTTAACGGAAGTGTACTTCACACGTCTCTTGAATCTAATCAATGTATTAAAATTTTAATCCAAGCCATTCATACTGTATTAATCAACGAGTAAAGTATAATTCTAGAATATCATGTCAATCAGACATCAATAACTTGTTGATCAAGGAACATTATCTTGTTAAAATGAAAGGTAAGTTTAAGTTTGAAAATTTACTTCATAACAAATTCGATTCGACCGTGAGGATTTTATTTTCCGATTGAATTGAATTTTGGTATAATTTTAGTACTTGTCAAGCTCTACAATATCAACGTTCAGATCTAATTTTGGTATAGGGCATGATTTGTTAGATTCAAGGAAAAAGAAAAGTCTAGAAAGAAGATGAGGACAGATTGGACTTTTCATCATTTCCGAAAGTGGATTTTGCATTATCTCCGTTAATTGGGTGCATCTGCACAAATTCACAAAGCATGGGTGGTTATGTACACAAACTAAACCCATGGGGGTGTATCCGCGCATGGTATAAACCAAAGTGGGAAAGTGAAGTTTGCCATTGTTGGAAGGAAATTAAATATATAACCACATGTCAAATGTTATGGAGCACCTAACAACGCATCTTCACGGACCAAGAACTACGAGACCCTTTTATTCTGGAGAGACGGAGGGATCACACCAATCGAGTCATTTTTTTTTTATGCTTTTCCCGGAGGTCCGGAGAAAGCTGCAATCAATAGGCTAATCATCCCTTTTCGAAAGGAAGAGCGTAAGATTCTTTCTGCTTTCCACGAATATCAGTAGATTGTATCTAGTCCTAAGAAGAATGATTTGTATAAATAACGCACTTCTTAATCTTCGACCCCCTCATTAACTACGAACGCCCTCGATTAGTGCAATGGGATGTGTCTGTATCTCCTTTTATCTCACATCTTATTTGAGATCATGATTGGTTTCATATATATTTTTTGATAACTTGGTATTCGGCTTAATTTAGCAACAACTAATTCGGGGTGCTAAAAAATCAATGTTCACTCTCTTTCCCACAATCCACACGTTTATGTGGGATTCATATCTTAGTCGTGGGACCTCACGAGAGTCACATATGGTCATGTTCCGGGAGCCTTGAATAATTACTTAATTAGACACGTAAATGGCTCGTTGCAAGGTCGGCCTGCATACAAGAACTAGGTAGACCATCAAAATGAGGTGGTGGAGTGTTGAATAGAGAAAAATGCATGATTCCGCTTAATAACCAACTAAATCACATATTTTGTGTGAATTGAGTGATTATTTGTACTTAATTAAGAACTACCCAAAAAGCACTTACCTTCAAAAAACTCCTCTATATAATCTCCCTTTCCCAACCCCATTCCTCACCAAACCATCAACTTCTTAATTACAACACACACACAAATGGCAACTAAGTTTCTTGTTGTGGTGCTAATCGGTGCACTTGCTTGCAGTTCCACCGCAAGAAGGATCGAAATGGAGAATCGTGGTGGAGCCAACATGGAGCCGACACACTGGCCTGAGTGGCACCACCACCACCACTTGCCACATTTCGGCGGCGGTGGTGGAGGGGTTGGCCATGTCCCTGGTGGTGGCTTGGGCAGTGGAGCTGCGGCTGGTGGCGGCGGTGGTAGTGGGGCCAAAAAAGGTGGTTCTGGCCGTAATGGTGGAAGTGGTGGTGATGGTGGAGCTGCTGGCAGGGTAGGCTTTGGAGCTGGACTACTGCATTGAGCAGAGTCATCAATTAATAATTTGTCCTAGTTTTCCACTAATGGTACTTGGCTACTACTACTAGTTTTTAGTAACTTTTATTCCGGGAGCTTTTCAATAGTCCCTGTGCTGTCCAATGTACTGCTTTCAATTAGGAAGTTGAAAATAATATGCTTCTATTACGAGTTTCAATCAGGAAGTTGATAATAACAAACTTGTATATGCATGGGTCTTGCTAACCTCCGTCTATTAGGCGGAGGGTAATATGAACATAAATACAAATAGGCGGAGGGTAATATGAACATAAATACAAATAAATTCGGGTTTTAATAGGTATCTCACGGATTATAATACATTGTCACGGATATTGCCAAACATTCTTGAAAAGTATATCATCTTAGAGCAATGTTAGAAACATGCCCACTGTTTTAAAATTGTGTTCTTTGGCTTCTTTTTTTTCTCCTAATTATCTCAATATTCTTCAAAATTGTTTGGGCGTGATGATTAAACAAAGGGCTGCAAATGAACCGAGCCGCTTGTGAACGGCTCGGTGTTCAGCTCGTTTTGGGCTTGTTCGAGCTTGGTTTGTGAAGATTTTATTAAGCTTGAGCTCGAGCTAGCAAAAAAATTAGTAAACAAGTTTGAACATTAGTATGCTCGGCTTGGCTCAGTTCGAGCTCAAACTGAAAAAATTAATAAATAAGCCTAAAAAATATCATGATAGGCTTGATATATAAGGTCATTTTATTTTAACAGGAGAAAATTAAACTGCTTCTTATTAACTCGAAAATAATATATAGTTGATGTACAATACTAAAAACTAGAGTTATATTTAATTGTATCGCTACTTCGAAATAGAGCCTTTTCTTGTAGGTTAAACATATATTTAAGACACATTTATATCCACAATTAAAACTTTCTTTATTATGCAAGTGGGAATGTATGTTTGTCGTGGGCTCGTAAATAAGCTCGGGCTTAAGTCAAGCTTTGACTAGCTCGGTTCGTGCTCAACTCGTTAACTATTTACAATGTTCTAGCTCGAGCTCAAGCTCTGTAAAATTTTACTAAACAAGCAAAGAAAAATTATTACCAGTATTCTCCGAACCAATATACATCTGGTAACAAATGACATGTATACAGACGTTTTTTTTTTGTTTTTTATAACTGGATGTCTGGGCCAATTACGCGTATCTCGTTCGTGAACGGCTCGTTGTTCAGCTCGTTTTGGGCTTGTTCGAGCTCGGTTTATGAAGATTTTATTAAACTCAGCTCAAGCTCGCAAAAAAATTAGTAAACAAGCTTGAATATTAGTATGTGCGATTCTGCTTGGCTCTCGCTCACGAAAGATTAACAAATAAGCCTAAAAAATATCATGATAGACTCGATATATAAGGTCATTTTATTTTAATAGGAGAAAATTACACTGCTTCTTATTAACTCGAAGATAATAGTTGATGTACAAAACTAAAAACTATAGTTAATTGTATCATTATTTTGAAATAGAGCCTTTTTCTTGTAGGTTAAACATATATTTAAGACACATTTACATCCACAATTAAAACTTTCTCTATCATGCAAGTAGGAATGTATGTCTATCGTTGGCTCGTGAATCTCGAGTCAAGCTTCGACTGGCTCGGCTCATGCTCAGCTCGTTAACTATTTACTATGTTCCAGCTCGAGCTCAAGCTCTGAAAATTTTACTAAACAAGCGCCTTATACATAATTATGAACACTGGTGGCTATTTATAGAGCATAGAAAAATTATTACTCCCTCCGTCCCTTTTTAAATTATACCTTTGAGAAACGCATATTTTGTAGCCGTTAAAAAATGTATTTCCGTAACATATTTTTAAATTTTTTGGCACCAAATTAAAGTACTCAATGAGCACTTTAATTTGGTACAAAAAATTTAAAAAATATATAAATAAATTTATTTTTTAGAGGTTTGAAATTGCACGTATTCCGATAGGAATCACTTAAAAATGGACGGAGGGAGTACCAGTTTTCTCCGAACCAATATATATCTGGTAAGAAATATGTAGTAGAAAAGAGTTTAAATTGATGGCATGACAACTGACATGTATACAAAGTTCTTTTGTTTTTTTATAACCGGAGGTCTGGATCAACTTGAGCGACTAATTTCAGGACTCTCGAGGACATGACCAGACATAACCCCAATGGCCCCATGAGTTTGTTGGTAAGAGCAATCTAACATAAGATTTTAAGTGGGAACAAACTCCTAACTCCCAAGATAAAACCGACGTTGGGAGAAGGGGTTCAAATTTTGTTAAAAATCTTTAGGTAACGAGGCAATAATAATGTGAAAACATTGGCAAATTAATTAAATTATTATAAGTTCAGTGTGCGGTCACCTCCAGCCGGCCCACTTGTTCGATCACTCTCATACTTGAGGTTTTGAAACACCAAACCTATATCCCATGCCCAACATTAAATATGAATATGAAGTCTCATTAGCATCTACTCCTACTAACATCTAACACTTTTTAGAGCATCCCCAACAGCCTCCCTAAATTTTTCTCTAAAAAATGCAGTGAACAGTGCATATTTTTCATTTTACCAATCTACGTCTCCAACAATTCCTCTTTATTACCCTCCCTAATTTTAATAAAATAATTGATTATTGAGAGGGAGAGAGGGAGAGAGAAAAAACAATTGAAAAGTAAAGAGAGAGAGAGAGAGAGAGAGAGAGAGAGAGAATAAAAACTCTGCAGGGGAGAGATAATGAATAAAAAACTGTTAGGGTAGTGAATAGTGCCTCCCCATATGAGGGGATTTTAGGGAGGTACTGTAGCAATTTGTATTTTAGGGAGGGGTTTAGGGTGTTATTTAGGGGAGAGAGGGGAGAGAGAGAGAGAGAGAGAGAGAGAGAGAGAGAGAGAGAAGTGTAAGGGTGTTAAATTAACCCCAACACGAGAGAGCTTTATTTATATTGTCACGAGACATGCTACTTAACATAACTAAGCAATGTGGGACAAATAAACATAAACTATTCTAACACTCCCCCTCAAGCTGGAGAGTAAATATCAATGAGTCCCAGCTTGTCGCAAAGCAACTCCAATCGTGGTTTAAACAAAGGTTTGGTGAAGATGTCAGCCGACTGAGCTCCTGTAGAAACGAATGGAGTAGATAACACACCACTATCTATCTTCTCACGAACAATGTGACAATCAACTTCTATATGTTTCGTTCTCTCATGGAATACTGGATTCGAAGCAATATGTATTGCTGCTTGATTATCATAATACATAGGAATAGGTAACTCCACATCAAAACCTAACTCCTTGATTAAAGCTCTCAACCACACAATCTCAAAAAATGTGTGTGCCATGGCTCGATACTCCGCTTCTGCACTGGACCTTGCGACCACTGTTTGTTTCTTGCTTTTCCATGTGATCAAATTGCCTCCAACAAAAGTACAGTACCCTGTAGTGGACCGTCTATCAGATGGTGATCCTGCCCAATCAGCGTCGGTAAAGGCTTCAATACGCAAATGTCCATTAGACCGATAAAACAGACCACGTCCAGGATGAGCCTTAAGATATTTTACAATACGAAGACAAGCTTCCCAGTGTGGAAGTCGGGGAGCTGTCATAAATTGACTCACCACACTGACAACAAAAGAGATAGCAGGACGTGTATTGGTAAGGTAATTTAGTTTACCAACTAAGCGATGATACCGGTCTGGAAACACAGACTCAAATGCAAACCGATCATTTGTACTAACAGGCTCAGAATAAAACGGGAGTGACTCATTAAATGTGACATCAACACACACAAAATGACGACGTAAAGATGGAGAATAACACTTATACCCTTTCTGAGTCCGAGAGTAACCAAGAAAAATACACCTAATGAGCGAGGGTCAAGTTTGCTCCGGTCAGAATCCAGAGCATAAACATAACATGTGCACCCAAAAATCTGAAGGGGTAATGAGTGAAGGGGACGACCAGGAAACAATACCTTATGGGGTATTTGACCTCTAAGAACAGTAGAGGGCATACGATTAATCAAATAGCAAGCAGTAAGAACTGCGTCACTCCAATAAGACTTAGGAACTTGCATTTGAAATAACATTGCACGCATAACTTCTGATAAATGTCGAATCTTGCGTTCGGCAACCCCATTTTGTTGTGGAGTCCGAGCACAAGAGGACTGGTGGATAATACCGTGATCATCAAAGAATTGAGAAAGACGATTTTTAAAATATTCACGGGCATTATCAGAACGAAATATGCGAATGCAAGTATCAAACTGAGTTTTAATTTCCATATAAAATGACTTAAAAATAGTAGATAACTCGGACCTTGCTTTCATGAGATAAAGGTAGGTAACACGTGAGAAATCATCGACAAAAATAACATAATATTGAAAGCCAAAAAATATTAGGAACATGCATTGGACCCCAAATATCATAATGAACTAACTCAAAAGGACGCGATGCACGACTCTCAACCCTAGGAGAAAAAGATGCTCTATGATGTTTGCTAAACTCACAGACTTCACATGGCAAAATATCCACACGGCTATATGAAGGCACTAGCCTTTTAAGGTTCTCAAGTGATGGATGACCAAGACAACAATGATGTTGATATGGTGACACTGATGACTGAAGAGCAACCAAGCTAGGGCGGAAATCATCGGTGAAGTAATACAGGCCACCACGCTCAACACCGCCACCAATCTTCCTCCCCATCTTGAGATCCTGAAACACACAACCATGAGGGAAGAATGTGACTGAGCAATGAAAGACTTGGTAAGTTTACTAAAAGACATAAGATTTAATGGAAAACGAGGAACTTGCAGTACCGAGAGGAAGTAACATGAACAAAACCCAAACCAGTAACATTGGTAGTAGAACCATCAGCTAAGGTAACACGAGATGGTTTACTGTGAGACTGATGACCGGAAAGAATAGAAGGAGTACCAGTCATATGATCAGATGCACCAGAATCAATAACCCAATTATTAGAAGAAGGAGAAGACGCAATGCAAGCAACGAATGAACCTGTCTGAGATAACGTAGCAATGGAGGAACTTGTCTGAAGTGACAGTAGGCGTTGGTACTGTTGATACTCCTCTGCTGAGATAGTCACTCTACTGTTGGCAGTAGAATGAGTAAACTGTCTAGCATCCTCAGAAATAGCAATCGGTTGAGCCTAGGGAAAACCATGAAGATCATAACAATACTCAACTATATGATTTGTACCCCCACAATGGGTACACTGTCGGGTACCATAACCAAAACCACGACGACGACGGAAATTAGAACCACGACCACCAAAACCAGGGCCAAAACTACCAGAAACAACTGAAGCAGACTTCATCATAAACAAACCCAAACACCAACTCAGAATCTACTAGCAACCAAACAACCAACGAACTTCGCTACTATCCACCGTATGAAATCAACATCTACCAACAAATAAAAAATTGACCAATAAATCAACCAATCGCTACCTCTAGCAGAAAAACCAACCACAACTACAAATAACTAATCAACTGAGCGCCGAGAGCCAAATAACGGAGAGAAAAGCCACCAACAAACTTCTCCGCAAAAAACCAGAACTAGAACCAGAAGCAAACTTCTCCTCAGACATGTTGCCAAATAACAGAGAGAAAAGTAATCACCAACAAACCAACTCACTAATCAACCCACTACTTCAATACCAGTAACGAACACCCACCAACCGATCAACTTCGTCTACCAACTAACTGAAAACCAACATAGTCAAACCACCACGAGAATAACTACAGACAGAAACAATACCAGTACACAAATAATCACCACCAACTGCCAACAAAAAGCACATATCAGTAGTGCTGTAGGTGTATACCAAGTGACTAGGGAACCTTTAGTACATGTTGCAGACTAAGCAAACTTCAAAGATCTCGTACAAACAATACACCTTCAGTGCATATCAGTAATCACCTTGAGATGAACAATGATCGATGAACAATGAACAGTGCGACGATGAATAGTGCGACGATGAACAGTGAACAGTGCGACGAACATTGAACAGTGAACAATGCTATGAACAGTGATTGAAGTCTGGGTTTGTGGATTGGTCGATTGTGGTCTTGATTTGTATTTTCAGAGGTCAATTTTGGATTTTCAGAGGGGTTTCAAACATGGGTTTTTATTTGAGTTTCGATTTAGGGTTTACAAGGTAGTAGGGATGGGTGGCTATGGTAGATTTAGGGTTTCTTGGATTGCAGCAATCTGGTGGTTAAGGTGGATCAATGTTTGGCTTTGATACCATGTTATTTAGGAGTGAGAGAGAGAGAAAAGTGTAAGAGTGTTAAATTAACCCTAACACGAGAGAGCTTTATTTATATTTTCACGAGACATGCTACTTAACATAACTAAGCAATGTGGGACAAATAAACATAAACTATTCTAACATAAGGAGTCTCTTGGAGCTTAATTTTGGGTTTTGGCTCCCTAAAATAGAGATATGAGGGGTTTGAGGAGCCTTGTTGCACTTGCCCTAATACTCATATAAAAGAGTCTAAATTATTTCCACTACCCATGAAAACTAAATTTTCCTCCAAATCGATTGCATTGCGCCACATGTCCATGTTTTACTATTTGGGACCACTGGACACATGTCGCAATGCAATCGATTTGGAGGAGACTTTTATTTTTACCGGCGGTGGAAATAACTTAATCTCCATATAAAAATAACACCAAATTATGCATTGTGACTATTACTTGAGGCGGCGCGGCTGTAAACAAAAAATGCAAAAACAATTTTCATATTAAAAAATTGAGTCTGAAAGCTAAGAAATACGTTTGGGCAAATTGTAGGGCATGGTCCTAATACGATGGTCAGGCCCGTCCAAAAGTTTGGACCAAGATTAGAAGCTTCGTTTGGGGGTTTTATTACGAGCCGGTACAAAAAATAAATATTTATTACCATCAAAGCCAGTCATTCTTTTTTAATTACCATTAAGGTCAATCACTCTTTTTTGGGATTTAGGCACTTAGGGTGCACTTTCTTATTGTAGAGTTTTTAGTGGTTTAGTCACTTTCATAGGATACCCTAGGATTTTTGGCACTTTCATAGGGTATCCTATGGTTTAGGTTTAGGCACTTTCATAGGGTACTTTAGAGTTTAGGTTTAGGGTGAACTTTCCTATTATAGAGTTTTTAGTAGTTTAGACACTTTCATAGAGTACACTAGGATTTTAGGCACTTTCATAGGGTACCATAGGGTTTAGGTTTAGACACTTTTATAGAAAAGAGGAGAGGAGAGAGTTTGGGAAAATATCGGGCAGAAGTTTAATTGGGTAAAGTGGACCGCAATTAGGAGTTATGGTGGAGTGCGTGGAGCTTTTGGTGGAGTGTGTGGAGCTTTAGCTCCCAAATGTAGAGCGGCCAGGAATTGCCTCTTGTTTGGGCAACACTATTGTGGCACATGTAGGTTCATCATGGATAATGATCGCTCCAATTTTATTGAATGTCCCTGAAAGAACATGGATAATGATCGCTGGAGTTATGAAATATATTTCCTCCGGAGTTGAGTTGAGATGAATATGCATTGATCGAACTTTATTTTGAAAAATTGAAAATCAATAAGTTATTCATGTTTTGGTTGTTTATTATTTCAGTCGATCTCAAGCTTTGTACTCAATTATCTAATCTATTATGAGAAGTAAAAACTATTCAGCTTATATTTTCATCAGAGTGATCAA
Source organism: Vaccinium myrtillus (assembly GCA_016920895.1). Taxonomy (NCBI): domain Eukaryota; kingdom Viridiplantae; phylum Streptophyta; class Magnoliopsida; order Ericales; family Ericaceae; genus Vaccinium; species Vaccinium myrtillus. The sequence goes on along the minus strand of CM029275.1, from coordinate 18,446,182 downwards.
ACTCGCACATAATTTAGTACAAATAATTGTTCTAAAATATTTTTTTATGGACCATAATTATGTTAAAACCACAGATTAAGTGGACTTCACGCGGTTATTTTTTTCTTTTTTCCATTTAATGCTGAAACGTTGGATCTTGAATTTCCCAAATTAAAAATACATTTTTGTAAAGATACGTACCTATTTCTGTGTGGGGTATTTTCCAAAGGCTACAAAAGACGAACAGATTAGCTCGTCCGGATCTACCACGTGACATGCACGAGGGAAGTTAACACGGAGTGGTGCTCCGACGACCACCACAACCATAGTCCAGCAATAAGCCAAATCAGTCCGCTCGTCGGATGACGCGGATAGAACGGCCCAATACGGGATAAACCCTAGCAAAATACTTTTCTTGCGAAGATAAGGAAAGGAGAGAATATTCAGAGATATTCCCCGAATCAGATAAGCTTGCGAAGATAGGCACAATCTTACTCAGAGATGGAAGGCCGGTCAACTTAGTAAACAAAGAGCGAACTCCCATGCAGGGTAAAGCTCCGAACGAGCAGTACGCGACCATCTTGGCAAGAATCCTTATCGAATAAGGATACAGAATCATGCAAGCTACGCTGCCCAATAAGGAAGAATCCTAAGCTTGGAAGGATTCCATACAGAGAAGAATTCCACAAGGAATGCAAATACAAACTAGTCGCCTATATAAGGAGATGACTCCTAAATGCTAGAGGTATGCTGAAACCCACTCTTATACATACACATTCGTTTTGGTCGTCCTCCAATTCGTCTATACTAACTTAGCCATCGGAGGGCCCTTGCCGCCAAGAGGCCAGGGTGCTCTAACGGTTTGCTCGTGCTGCAGGATCGAAATCGCTCCATCAGAAGAGGATTTGATCTCATAAGAGCAAGGAAATAACTTCGTGAGTTTTTCCCCTCTTACAATTGGCGCCGTCTGTGGGAAAGCAAGATAAAAAAACCCCACCGAGATCATCCATGGACGATAGAGACGCACGCCGCAAAAGAGTGGGGCCGGGAGGGATTCTTCTCTAGAACCACCTGGCACCCCAAAAAAGCCTCCCCATGCGAAGGTAGCGAGCCAGGTGGAACGTGTGGAACGTTCCCAGCCTGACAGGTCCCATGAAAGAGATTCGAACGTCCTATCACGGAGGGATCAACGGAGGAATTCCCCGCCACGCCATACCTCAAAAAAGACAAACTCCAGGGTGAGGCGAGACAGGGAATATGCAGAAAGCTTCATGCAGAGGGAGCAGGAAGTCTCAGACCTGGCGCGACAGATCGCTCAGGAAGAGGCTGCAATTAAAAACCTAAAGGACCGCTTGCGACAGGCGGAGCGAAACCTGAAATCGGGATCCCGAGACAAAAGTAAGGACATGAGACGGTCGGAAAGGAGCCCTCACCAAAAAAGGCCGATTCCACGGCCAGGAAGGGCCCCCAACGGAAGAGAAGGGCCACGAGCGAGTCCCCGGATAGCAGGGGCAGAAGAAGGCATGGAAGGGATCGGTATGAGAGGTCCGATTTGAACGAGCACCACGACGGGCGCGAGATGGCCCGAGAAGCTGCTAGAAAAACCCTCAACCACATGGCTGCTACCCCACTTGCCAAGTGGATCCAACAGGCGGATCCACTCGCCAGGATTAAGCACAATCCGTTCGTGCTGTATGAAACCACGGATGACCCGGTGACTCACATCCAGCACTACCAGCAGGCGATGTTTATGCATGTAAGGGATGACGCCCTGATGTGTAAGATGTTCCCATCAAGCCTAGGTAAGGTGGCGCTGAGCTGGTATCATCATAACTTGACGCCAAATTCAATCACCAATTGGAGGCAGCTTTCTGAGGAGTTCACGGCCCGATTCTTGACGAGCCGTGCGGCACCAAAAACTTTTGATATCCTAACTGCTACGGGGCAAAAGGAAACAGAAAGTTTGAGGGAATATTCTAAAAGGTACTGGGAAACCTTTAATGAGATTGAGGACTGTAGCGAGGAGTACGCTATAGCAACCTTCAAGACGAGCTTGCCTGTTAACTCAGACCTGAGGAAGTCCTTGACAATGAACCCAGTCAGAATGGTGGCAAAGCTCATGCAACGTATCGAGCAACATGTGCTCGTCGGAGACGACCGGATGAGAGAAAACAAGAAAGAAAATGCAGGACGACCTGCTACTCCTGAGAAATGGTTGGAGGAGCAAAAAAGTTATGGGAAGGAGTACCCAACCAGCAGGAAGGACAGTTCGTCCAGCCGAAGGGATAGGGCTGCTGTGGAGACCCGTTATTTCCACAACGTTTACACGGTTTTTAATGTGCCAATTTACAAGATGTTGTACAAACTCCGGGACAAGCCATGGTTTCTCGACCCGCAAAAAATGACAGGAAGCCCAGAAAGGCGGAGGGCAACAAACAAGAAATGCAGCTATCATCGCGACTAGGGGCACATGACAGAAGATTGCTTCGAGTATAAAAAGTTCCTGGACGAAACGGCAACTGAGGGCCTCCTCGATGAGTATGTTGCGGAAAGAAGAAAAGATCAAGCAACCCCAGTCGAGGAAGTGGACTGTCTGGCAAAACCCAAGGGTCTGATCCAAATGATTCAGGGCCATGCAGCCCCATATACTGAAAGCGAGATCAGATATGTATAGAGGCAGAACGAACATGCGAGGCATGTGTACAAGCTAGGTGTGAAGAGGCCTAGGGCAGGAGAGATCATGGCACGACCAGTCACGTTCACGGACAAGGATCTGGACGGAGTAACGCTGCCGCACAATGACGCTTTGGTCGTTACCTTACGTTTGGGGGAATACGACGTTGAGAAAATATTGGTGGACCAGGGGAGCTGCACAGAGATTTTGTACTTTGACACCTTCATGAAGATGGAATTACCCAAGACGAACTTGGAAAGAAGTCATACTCCCTTAATTGGGTTCGGGTCACAGCCGGTTTGGCCCATGGGAAAGGTGACATTACCTGTACGAGCAGGGTCTGTTGTGTTGAAAACCGAATTCCTGGTCGTTGACGTCCCATCCTCCTACAACGCCATCATCGGCAGGACTTGGTTGCATAGAATGAAGGCAATTTCATCAACTTACCATCAGATGATAAAATTCCCGGGGGCAGAGAGCATTGAGCACATCAAAGGGAACCAGAAAACGTCAAACCAGTGTTTGGTCTCGACAATCAATAGAGCCCCCAAGGCACATCTCGTTCAGTCCGTTGAGGTATCCGACCAATCTACATTAGAAGACGTTGGAGGGAATCCAACTCAGAGAACTGTGGAAGGACTGAAGAAGGTCCAAATTGACGACCAGGATCCAGAAAGATACTTTGGAGAGAGACTTGACAAACATGAGGAAGAAGAGCTCGTACAATTCCTCAAGAAGCACGTTGATGTTTTTGCCTGGACGCCCCAGGAGATGCCATGCATTGATCCCAATATAATCTGTCATTATTTAAATGTGGACCCCCAGCACAAGCCAGTAGTCCAAAAGACAAGGAGGTCCGCCCCTCAGCATGCCGAAGCGGTCAATGAAGAGGTCGATCGTCTCCTGGAAGCCAAAGCAATCAGAGAAGTGAATTACCCTGAGTGGCTGTCAAATACAGTTGTCGTAAAAAGGAAGAATGGGAAATGGAGAGTATGCGTGGATTTCACCAGTTTAAACAAAGTCTGTCCTAAAGACAGTTTCCCTTTGCCCAGAATTGATCAGCTCATCGATGCAACTGCCGGATACGAACGAATGAGTTTCCTGGATGCCTACAGGGGATACCACCAGATAGCAATGCATGGACTAGACGAGGAAAAGACATCCTTTATCACTCCACGAGGGTTATACTGTTACAGGGTCATGCCATTCGGCCTCAGAAACGCCGGGGCCACGTATCAAAGACTCGCGACACTCATGTTCAAAGATTTGCTTGGGAAGACCATGGAGGTCTACATAGACGACATGGTGGTGAAAAGCAAGGAGAAAGCTAATCACATAGTTGATTTAAAGGTAACTTTTGCATCTTGAGACAATTTCAATTAAAGTTGAATGCTTCAAAATGTGCATTTGGAGTAAGTTCAGGAAAGTTCTTGGGCCACTTGGTCACGGAACGTGGCATTGAGGCCAATCCAGATCAAATCACAGCCCTCCAGAGACTTGAAAGCCCAAAGACAACCAAGGAAGTGCAGAAATTGACAGGCATGGCGGCGACACTAAATAGGTTCATCAGTCGCTCGTCGGACAAATGCAGGCCTTTCTTCCAGCTGTTGAGGAAAAGGAAAGGATACGAATGGGGACCGGAGCAAGAGGAAGCTTTCAAAGACCTCAAGAAGTATCTCGGAACACCCCCGCTACTATCAAAACCAGAGAAAGGAGAACGGCTGACCCTCTACCTAGCCGTCTCAAAGCATGCAATCAGTGCAGCCCTCCTCCGGCAGGAGGGCGCAGAGCAAAAACCAATCTACTTCGTAAGCGAAACTCTCCTGGACGCACACACCAGATACCTCCCCCTAGAGAAGCTCGTCAAAGCTTTAATCATGGCTTCACAGAAATTGCCACATTATTTCCTGGAACACCCCATCACTGTGTACACTGAATTTCCTCTGAAAGCACTGCTTCGAAAAGCAGACTTCTCGGGGAGAATCTCCACCTGGTCGGTAGAGCTCAGCCAGTACGACATTGATTACCAACCAAGAACGGCCATCAAGGGCCAAGTGTTGGCAGACTTCATAGCTGAGTTTACCCAGGCCGAGGTTGAGCCTCCTGTGGATCGCGAAAACGAACCGAGTCCTCAAGACGACGAACAAAACAAAGAAGGCTGGCAATTGTTCGTTGACGGATCGGCATGCAACAAAGGCTCAGGGGTAGGAATAGTGTTGTTCACCCCAGAACGCCTGATGCTCAAACAATCCGTTCGTCTAGGCTTCAGCGCGACAAACAACGTGGCAGAATACGAGGCCTTCCTAATCGGGCTCAAAAGTGCGAGGACCCTTGGGGTCAAGAAGTTAAAAATCTTTTGTGACTCATAGCTTGTGGTAAATCAGCTTACTGGGGAGTACGCCCTAAGGCACGAGAAGATGGTGGCCTATGCAAAGGCCGTGCGGGATGTAATGTCAGATTTCGAGGAGACAAAGATAGAGGAAATCACTTCGGGACAAAACGCTCATGCAGACTCATTAGCTTGCTTGGCCTCAGCACTACCTACGGAGCATAAACGAACTGTGACCGTTGAATACTTAGCTCAGCCCAGCATTGGGCAGGAAGGCGAAACCAACATGGATGCAAACCTGAGACCAAGCTGGATGGATCCGATCATTGCTTACTTGAAGGACGAAGTCTTACCAGAAAATAAAAAGGAGGCCTATAAGATCAAATTGAAGTCAGCTCGTTTTTGGCTCTCACCTCAGGGAAAGCTGTACAAGAAGTCATACCACTGTCCCTACCTGCTTTGCGTACATCCCACATTGGTGCAAAAGTTCTTACATGAAATACACGTAAGGAAGTGGTATTGGTGGCCCTACATGCAGGAAGACGCAAAGGTGTTCGTCAGAAGTTGCGAAAAGTGTCAACAGTTCAAGCCAATAATTCGGACACCGGCAGAGGACCTGCAACCCCTCACTAGCCCATGGCCGTTCGCTCAATGGGGGCTCGATATCATAGGGCCCCTGCCCATGGCAACGGGCAAAAGGAAGTTCTTGCTAATAGGGACAGATTATTTCACCAAATGGATTGAAGCAGAACCGCTTGCAAAGATCACTGAGAGTAATGTAGAGAAATTTGTCTGGCAAAACATCATAACGAGGTTCGGGGTGCCCTATTGCGTGATTTCAGTCAATGGGGCGCAGTTCGGGCCAAAATTCGAAGCTTTCTGTGCACAGCATGGGATACGGAACTACTACTCAACACCAGCGTACCCTCAAAGTAACAGACAAGCAGAGGCCTCCAACAAAACAATCCTCAAGGGGATTTAGCGAAGATTGGAGAAAAAGAAGGGAAGCTGGCCCGACGAGCTCTCAGTATTACTATGGGCATTCAGGACCACACCAAGATGTTCGACAGGAGAGACTCCATATTCCTTGGCTTACGGCATAGAGGCCGTAATCCCCCTCGAAGTGGGGTTACCAACAAACAGAACAGCTTTGGTAGAAGCTGGAGGGAACAACCAAGCTCTGGCAACAAACCTGGACCTCACAGAAGAACGGCGGGAAAGAGCTTTGGTCACACTGGCAGCCTACCAGCAACAGCTTTGCAGAGAAGGGAAATTTTCTTTGGAAAATGTTTATTCATTTCCTTAACAAAACATAACCATAAGAAATTGAAAATGCTTATTCAATTTTCTTTTCTATCTGTTTTAAATGCTCAACAATCTTTTTGTGTAAAATACAAGATTTTTTTTCAAGAATTAAAAAATCTCAAATCACTTCATCTAATTTTAAATAACTTAAACGATAATTTGGCACCAAAATTTGATTTTTTTAAATATTTGTGTTGTGGGTTGCATTAAAAGACAAATTTTAAAGTGCAATTATAAGAATGAGTGCCACAATCATTCTCCTAACTTAAAACATATATGATATTGTTTTGAGATGCCTACAATAGGACAATAGGAAAATTGATGGACCAACATTGCAATTTAAAAAGAAATGAAGAAATTTCCTTACAATTGGATTTGGATTTTGGGTACAATGTTTAATCTTTTTTTTTTTTGGTAAGGTAATTCATTTAAGAAAAACAAAACCAAAGAGTATGGACCAATGGCATAGCCTTGAAAATCCTACACAACAAGGAGAACCAACAAACGCACCGGAGAACCTTACTTAGAGGATCTCTAAACCAACATCAACTACAAAGGCAGAAAAACAATTAACCAACACAACAGCAAGAAAACATCATCAAGGTTTGAGCAGATGAGTTGTGATCCCCCACTCAGTCAAGACCTGTTGGTTAGCCAAACTATTAGGGAAATTCCTCCAAGAAGAGATGCACATACGAACCCCATTTACAACCTCAGCGTGCAAGAATTACAAATACTTAGAAGAGCCTTTGAAAATCCTACCATTTCTTTCACACCACAGGTGATAGATTGCAGCTGCTAGACAAAGTTTAAAAAAGAAAACCCGTAAGGAAGTGCCCTTGCTATTTGAGACGGCCCAAACAACTTCTTCGTCAAGACCTTTAGGAGTTCGCACAACCCCACATCACTCCAATAACTCTGTCCAGAGACCTTTAGAATAGTGTTATTCAAAAAATAGGGGAAATATTTATTTTATTAAGCGCCTTTTTTGTTTAATTACGAATGAAAAGGGGAAATCCCACTTTGTAGATTCTCCCACGTCTGATATTATGCTAATTAACGTCCGTCTAACCGGGCAATTGATTCAAAGGTTCTGGCTGTACTTAAGGGCGTATTTGTGATAGTTGTGGATACTAATTTTAGATCATGAATTTAAATTCTACCACAGATTCTATATTACATATTACAGATTTTGGTAGAAGCTAGCAGATAAAAACGTATAGCATAGCTATGAAATTATGATGAACTTGTAGTATAAAGTTGGTACCATATACGTAAACGTAGTGGGTGTTTACAAAAAGAGCAATACGAAAAGTGGGGTTTTACGAAAAGAGCAATGTTACAAGCTAAAATAGTTTAGAAACTAATACACTATACACACGATAGCAACACATTCATGCATGTTGAAATACATGAGTCTGCCTATTCACTTAAAAATATTTGTCACATGCACATTTAGGACATTTGTTTGTACCTTTATTTAGTGCCTCTAAACTTTTCCTTACCTAAAATTATCTTTGTAGATTTTGACATTTTAGTTTTTCAAAATCAGTTTGGAGTGTTTTTCAAAATTCTAGATTTTAGATTATTAGTATATATGCTAATGATTTTGAAAAGCTAAAATAGGAATGAAATTATGAAGAAGTTTTAAGTTTTATAAAAGCTCATTTTCCAGCTTTTTCCAACAAACAGTACCATCTTACAGTACCATCTTTAACTGCAGCTTAATCATAATTTCAAAGTTATGGTAAAAATGTTTATCTGCTTCTAGGAAAATCTAAAATTTGTAAAATTTGAAAGTATAATCTGAAATTTGTATCCACAAATATCGCAAACACGCCCTAAATGCAGTGGAGTTGTGGTTCAATTCCTTTATAGTAAATGTTGATACTCTTATTAATGCAGTACATGCATTGAGTAATTAAAACTAGGGGTGTCAACGGTCCAGTTTGGTGCGGATTGGTATGAATCCGAGGACCGAACCAAAAGTCTATGGTCCAATGTAAGGCAATCCGTGTCCAAACCAAAAGTCTACGGTCCGGTTCCGAAACAATAAAAAAAATCACGGTTCGATTCACAGTTTATCCACGGATTATAACATTCCACAAAATAAAAAAAATAAAAACATATTTCATATTCACATTCTCAATGTAACTTTTGGAACAAATTCATTAGTAGCTTTTAAGTTTTAAAAAACAACACCAAGTCACCAACAACATTGCTTCAAAATGATTTAAAGAGATTCACATTCAAGAGAGTACCACTAGCAGCAGTAAAAAAATACAGAAACAGCATAATATAAAGCGAGTAAACAAAAGTCTTCACCACAACAAGTCCCAAGTCCGGGAGTAGCTAATATACGTGAAAACAAAATTACAATTGTTAATTACAGTTTGCACCTTTACTTTTCAGTTATATTCACCTATGTAGGATATAAAATTAAGAATAATATGTTTAATTTTAATTCTTATCCCAATATTATATATATAAATATATTTTTGTATTGATTAAATTCTCACGGTCCGGTTCGGTTTATCCACGGTTCTTTTATGAAAATCCATGGACCGAACCGCAAAACACGGTTTTCTAATTTTTCAATCCGTGTCCAGACCATTAATCCACGGACCCAATCCAAAACCTACGGTTCAATTCGGTCCGGTTCGGATTCAAAGTTCGCGGGTTTTTCTTGACAGCCCTAATTAAAACCTGACAGGAATTTTTTTTTTTGTTAGTATGCCCTTTTCAACGCACGTTGGATGGGACCTACAAATTTCGTATGAAACTCAAGATCTTTTGTACCGGAAATTTATAATTGTACCAATTGATTTTGAGCCATAGGATTGTGCGTCTCTAAAACATAATTTTGTGCCTGAAAATCACTTTGTTATATAGACACACTAATTATTCGGTATATTTTTGGTGAATGCGCGGTGCAAATCGACCTGTGGAGCCCAGGGCACTGAATGATTATTCCCATTCACGCAAAGCAAAAATGTATCATGGGCGAGGAAAAAACTTCCATATTCACTTTCACAATCGTACCAAATACTACCAACATCTCACCAACAGGAGAGAGAGAGCCCCAAGGTTTTTTTATTTTATTTTAAACCAGAAATCCATTACTCAGAAATGCCCTAAAGGGTTACAAAACCAAATTGGAGCCCATCGTTGGGACAAACCCACAATGGATAAAACGGGTTATCCATGTAATTTGGATGGTTAGCACCGATAAATGATGGATTTGCTCCTCACATAACTAATCATAATTCGATTAAGAGTCTGACTGAAAAAGAATAATTTTTTGTAAATTCCATACCATAGTTTTTGCGTGAATGGGCCTGATCGAACTGACCAAAAAGAAAATTAATGTAGATACGGGCAATAAATTAGTTGAAGTGCACGTAGTAAAAGCAAGATACTGAAAAAAATACCGATTGGATACCACATGACAGAAAATCTCTACCGTCTAAAACCGAAATAGACTGCAGCGGGTAGCACTGAAAACTTGGTGGA